>ML281504.1:0-10337 GCA_005239495.1 Nicotiana undulata
CCCCCCCCCCCCCAAAGATCATTCGTCCTCGAATGAGGATTTTAAAGGAATCGTTTGGTTGGAAAACACGATATGCAAACTTCCAGATTTACACTATTCCAACACTTTCGAAAATTTTGCCAGAGTTTCCTTTGTATTTAGACGTATCCACCTGTCAGAGAGCCCCCGAAACACATTTCCAACCACTGGCCTCTGATGCTCGGCCTTCAACTGTTGACAATTTGAACATTTGGATACATGGTCCGCCACATCCTTCATCATACCGCTCCACCAATAAATTACCCGGAGATCATGATACATTTTCGTACAACCTGGGTGCACAGAATACCGGGAGCTATGAGCCTCCGCCATTACCCTCTCCCGAATATTATCTACATCTGGAACACATAGCCTACCTTGACATCGCAACACTCCATCATTGCTGCTGAGTGAAAGTGCCGAAATCTTGTCATTCAGAACTGCTCCTTCAACTGTGCCAATGCTGGATCACTAAGCTGATGTTCTTATACTTCTGCTACCAGTGACGATTCTTCCCCATTATGCGCCATAACCTCCCCTTCGCCTGAGGTCGAAAGACAAACCCCCAAACTGGCCAATTGATAAACCTCCCGAGCCAAGGGCCTTTGATTCGCTTCCGAATGAGCCAAACTACCCATAGACTTCCGACTGAGAGCGTCAGCCACCACATTCGCCTTTCCTGGATGGTACAAGATGTTCATATCATAATCCTTAAGCAATTCTAACCACCTCCGCTGCCTTAGATTCAGTTCCTTCTACTTGAATAAATACTAAAGACTCTTGTGGTCTGAGAACACATCCACGTGGACTCCATAAAAATAATGCCGCCAAATTTTTAATGCAAACACCACAGCCGCGAGCTCCAAATCATGTGTCGGATAATTCTTCTCGTGATTCTTGAGTTGCCTTGATGCATACGATATGACCTTCCCATGTTGCATCAACACACACCCCAAACCAACCATTGAAGCATCGCAATAAACCACAAATCCCTCTATATCTTCTGGCAAGGTCAATACCGGTGCCGAAGTTTATCTCGACTTCAATTCCTGAAAACTTTTCTCACAAGCGTCGGACCACTGGAACTTCACTGCTTTCTGCGTCAATTTAGTCAATGGGGAGGCGAGGGTAGAGAATCCCTCCAAAAACCTCCGATAATACCCAGCTAGACCCAAGAATTTGCGAACCTTCGTCGGGGTCTTTGGTCTAGGCCAATCTTTCACTGCTGCGATCTTCTGGGGATCAACCTAAATCCCTTCTCTAGAAACGACATGACCCAAAAACGCGACTGATTCTAGCCAAAACTCACATTTCAAAAATTTAGCATATAGGTGGTGATGATGAAGATCCTGCAGGACTGCTCTGAGGTGATTAGCATGATCTTCCCGACTCCGCGAGTAGATAAGGATGTCATCAATAAAAACAATCACGAGGGAGTCTAGAAATGGCTTGAAAATCCAATTCATAAGATCCATAAAAGCTGCTGGAACATTGGTCAGCCCAAAGGACATTACCAAAAATTCAAAATGACCATAACGAGTCCTGAAGGCGGTCTTAGGAATATCCTGCTCNAAAAGAACCGGAGCACCCCACGGCAACACACTCGGCCAAATGAACCCCTTGTCTAATAAATCCTTCAACTGCTCCTTTAACTCCCTTAACTCTATTGGCGCCATTCTGTATGGTGGAATGATATTGGCTGCGTATCCGGTAGTACATAAATCCCAAAATCGATCTCTCTATCTGGCGGAATCCCTGGAAGCTCGTTCGGAAATACTTCAAGAAACTCATTCACAACTGGCACGGACTCGGGGGCCGACACTTCTGAAGCGGTGTCCGCGACCCGGACCAAATGATAGATACACCCATTCTTAATCATCTTCGAGGCCTTAAGGCAGGAGATAAACCTACCTTTCGGCACCACACCATTCCCCATCCACTCAATAACCGGCTCATTAGGAAACTTGAGTCTCATGACTCTCGTTTGGCAGTCGAGCTTAGAAAAGCACGAATAAAGCCTGTCCATTCCCATAATAATATCAAAATGTACCATCTCAAGCTCAATAAGATCAGCAGTGGTAACGTGACCACATACCGTGATAACACAATTCTTATAGACTCGCGTTGCTGTAATAGAATCACCAACCGGAGTCGATACAGAGAACAGCTAATGCTGTTCGGGTTCTATCCCAAAACTTGAAGAAATAAACGGGGTAACATAGGACAAGGAGGACCCCGGATCAATAAGAGCATAGCAATCAAGTGCTTGAACATACAAAATACCTGTGACAACATCTGGAGAAGCCCCCGCGTTCTGACGACCACTCAAAGCATAGAATCGGCTGGGTCCATCTCTACCACGAGCCCCACCCCAAATTACACCACGTCCTGCTGGAGTTGGAGGACGCACTGAAGATGTGGCGGCTGAAGAACCGGATGACTGGGAAAACCCCCTATCCATGCCCTGGCTGGGCGCACGGCAATCCCGCTGAAGATGACCCCTCACCCCACACCTGTAGCATATCGGGAGATCCAAATAACAGGCCTCGGTATGGAACCCTCCACACTGAGAGCACAGAGCCCTCCCCTACTGCTGGAACCTTCCTCCGGGACGACCTGACTGATGGGGTCTCCTGCTGTCGGATCCTGATCTCCAATGACTATTCAGCTGATAACGGTGTACGGATGGCGGTGCACTGGCTGAAGACTGTGCATAAGACTGGGATGGCCCTGATGGTCCCCTCCCCGGAACTGGTCTCCTCCTTGAAACTGCGCTCCCTGGGTGACCCACCGACCGGGCACTACTACTACTCTCCCTGTCTGCCCGTATCTTCAACTTTCTAGCCTCCGTAGCCTGGGCGAATCCCACAATCTTCCCATAATTCATGTCCGAGTGCAAAGCCGCTGTAGCAGCCTCATTCACAACCAAAGGACTGAGACCCTGAACAAATCGTCGAACTCGAGCATCCATGGTCAACACTAACTGGGGAGCATACTTGGACAACCTTACGAACTCTATGTGGTAAGGACGGGCTGCCACAGTCTCGGCAGGCAAAAAGTGATCCATGAACGTATCCACGAACTCGCCCCATCTAGCCGGAGGACTTCCCTCCCCCCGGGAACCCTCCCACATCTCAGAACCAGGAATATGCTGCTCCCCTCAGCCTGTACGAAGCTAACTCAACCCCCTCTATCCCTGTATCCTTCATCACTCGAAGGGTCTTGAACATCTCATCAAGAAAATCTTGTGGATCGGCCTCTGGATCCGTACCTGAGAACTTTGGAAGGGCCAACCGCAGAAACTGGCTTAAATTCAACACCCCCTTCCATCAATGACGTTGCAGTTGCAGCCCTTTCAACAAACCTCTCTGCCATCTACTTAAATGACATCCACACCATGGCATTGACAGGAAATCCTCTTTCCGACTTCGATAACCCGTTGAAAGACTCTGACACATTTGTAGTCAGAATTCCCCATCTTCTGCCACCATTTGTATGCAAAGTCCACTTTTCAGGATTATGTCGTAGTAACTAACGATAGGATGCCTCATCTTCCTTCCTGATAGATTCCATGTGCCTCCGGAATTTATGCTCTTGGTGATCCGTTGCATCCATCAACATTAAAATCACGCATATCCTTGTTGGGATGTGCCTTATGGAAATTGGCCTTCAGGTGCCTCACACAGTAACGGTGGTAGATAGGGGTGAACATGGACAGGGTTGGTTCGGTTTTTATCAAAACAAAACCAAACTAACTAAATCGGTTTGGATTGGTTCAGTTTTGTCGGGTTTTCGGTTTTTTTTGTTACATAAATATTATTCGATTCTTACTTTGTTAAATTTATAGATAAATTTTTGATAAGTGAATGTATGTTTAGTAAATATTATAAAAATTGACAAACATATGATCTATTAAAATATTCCAATAGGAGAGTAACACATGATAGTTTTCTTAATCGTCTATCAATCAATGTACGCTTTCAAGGTTAACACATGAGAGGATCCCAAATATTTCTACAATTTATAAAGAAAATTCAATATAAAATTTTAAAAAAAAAATATATATATATAATTATATATTTATATATCGGTTTGGTTCGAGTTTTTTATTTCAATACCAAACCAAGTCAAATCAAACCTAGTCGGATTTTTTAATCGGTTTGGTTTGGTTTTTCGGTTTGGTGTGGCTTTTAGGTTCGGTTTGAACACCCCTAGTGGTAGGCATACGGTTCTTTCCATGCAGGAAAATTCTCCACAGAACTTAAAATACCACAATGCCGATCAGATATTAGACTAAATACCTGAATGTTGTTTGACAACGTGCTCTTTCAAGTGGTTCAAAAATAGCGTCCACGTCTCTTGGCTTTCATTGAAACAAATAGAAAAATCTAGAGGAAATATTTGTCCATTAGCATCTACTGCAACGGCGATCAACAGATTAATATCATACTTTCCATAGACATGAGTGTCGTCTATGGATATTACCGATCAGCAATGCCATCAATTGCTGGTTTAAATGCCCAGAACACGTATTTGAATATATATTCTGGTATTCCCGGACTCCGCTCAAGCTTTCAGTCAACAACGATCACGGGGTTAAAGTGTTGCAGTGCGGCCATATACCTGGGTAGAGCTGTAAATGACTTATCCCAGTTACCATAAACAATTTCAAATGCATGTTTGCGCCCGAGAAATGTCTTTCTTTTGGTAATGGTACAACCATATTCCTAGTGGACTGATGTAATGCTCTTTTTGATCTTGTACCTTATGGACGCTTCAATGTGTGGAATCAGGACAAGAGAAATCCAGTCAATATCCAAGTTGTAGTGATTCCCATTGAAGGTGTCCATTTCAAAAGTGTGGGTGGCAAAGTATTTACCCACTTTCCACATACCAGGCTTCTTCTTGCTCGCACGCAACATCCAATGACAACCCGTAAACCATCTACAACAAACAACCTCGTATACATCCAAACTTTACTCCTATACCTTCATCTCACGACACTCTTTTACGTAGTACATTTTCGTCACCCTACTTAGGCGCGCTTTATCAGGAAAAAGCATGCCCTTTGCCAGCACCGTTGGTCTAGACTCATCCCACATTGTTGTCCGAATTTCGTCAAAATCCCTTGTGAGGGCATCCACATCCGGCATAGTTGGAAAATGATCAAGGTAGGGAATTTGCCTTGAATGAAACAACATTTGGAGCTCATACACTCTTGGTATAACGGGGAGGTGGAGCATGCTCCCTCGTCAAATCAGGTCCATCATTCTCTGTGATGACCCAAGAGGTCATTTTATGAATTTAGACTCCGTTATAGGCTTATTAGACATAAGAAGATAAATTTTAACTACCTCAATTTGCGTGCGCAGTTCGGGTGTGAAACCGAAAAGCTTTTATGTGAAAATATAAGAAATAATAATTTTTAGAGTTAAAGTTTGGCTTTAGTTGACTTTGGTCAACATTTTGAGTAAATGAACCTGGATCCGTGTTCCGACGATCCCGGGAGGTCCGCAGTAAAATATGGGACTTGGGAATATGCCAGAATCAAATTCCGAGGTCCCAAGCCTTAGAAATTAATTTTTGAAAGAAATTGATTTGCTCAATTATTAATGAAATAAAGAAAAGAATCAACGTTTGAAACCATTGGTATCGGGGCCGTATTTTGGTTCTAGAGCCTGGTACAAATTTGTTATAGTATTTGAATACTATCTGTGAAATTTGGTGAGAATCAGAGTTTATTTGACGTGATTCGGACGCCCGATTGAGAAATAGTCAAAGTTAAGTGTTCTTAAGAAAAATGATGAGTTGTGAGGTTAAATTCATAGTTTTACATATTATTTTCATGATTTGATCGCACGAGCAAGCCCGTATAATATTATTAGACTTGCGTGCATGTTTGGTTTAGAGCCCTGAGGGCTCGGGTGAGTTTCAGGTAGGCTTCGGGATGTTTTTAACTTGTAAAAAAAACAATTTGCTGTCATAACAGTTTCTGGAGCACTGGTGCTCCACGCTTTAAAAAACAATTAAAAAATTACAGCAACCATAACCTATTAAACCACCAACTCGGGCAGCAGCCCTTTTCTTCATATTTTTCGAACTACCAAGCCCTAGAGACGATTTTCTTCACCCAATTTCATCCCCAAAGTGATGGTAATCAATTCTAAACTCTACTCTTTCAATTACCCAATGTTTTTCATCACTTTTAAATAAAAAATCAAGAATTGTCATGGTACAAATTGAGGGTTTGGGTAGAATTAGAGAATTTTGTAAAAATTGAATCTTTACCTCGAATTGGGGTCTGATTTCGAAACTAATTGTATATTCGGGTTCGTGGGTGAACGGGTAAACGTAATCTGGTCCGACCCCGAGTTTAGACTAAGTGAGCCTAGGGTTGGATATTCAGTTTTTTTAGAAACACTTAGGAAAAATTATAATTTTCAGTGAAGTTAGTTCCTTTCGCATTAAATAATGATATTAAGTCAATCATGGTTAGATTCGGGTGTATTGGAGGTGAATTCAATAGGAAGATCTATAATTGAGCAGTGAGTGACCTGCGAATTTGAGGTAAGTTATTGGTTTAACCTTGAATCGAGGGAATAGGAATCCCCAACTTATTTGCTATGTGAATTTGCATGTGTGTGGTGTATAGGTGAGGTTACGAGTATCTATGCACCATCAAATTGTCTGTTAAACAAGATCCCTTCCCCGTTTCCAATTTAATTGATTCATGTCTTAATTGTTCTATGTTCATTATTATTTCTATGATTACTCGGCTTTGTTACTTTGTTGTTAAGTCTTGTTGTAATTATTTTGGAAGAGTATTGGTTGTTTTCTTGGTTTCCTCGTGGTACATAAAGATTGAGCAGTTTGACATTGTTTTACGAGATACATATTTATGTTCCTATTTGTTTCATGGTTGAGATGATATTAATGAAGTTTATGAGGAAATACAGTTTCTTATTTATGATTGTGGGGACAAAAAATTTGTGAAAGGCTTGGCTTGAACTCTGAAAATTTATAAATAAACTGATATGATATGTCTGGTGGGAGCGGGTTGCATGCCACAAAAAGGAGTGATAAGGGTGGACAGGTAGGATCGGGTTGCACGCCGCAACAGGAGTAATAAGGGTGATATATTTAGGGAGGAGCAATAAGGGTGGACAGGTAGGAGCGGGTTGCACACCGCAACAGGAGAAATAAGGGTGGACAGGTGGGAGCGGGTTGCACGCCGCAACAGGAGTAATAAGGGTGATATATTTAGGGAGGAGCAATAAGGGTGGACAGGTAGGAGCGGGTTGCACACCGCAACAGGAGAAATAAGGGTGGACAGGTGGGAGCGGGTTGCACGCCGCAACAAGGAGCAATAAGGGAGGACATTTATGTTTTACGGATTTTTAAAGAAAACAAAGATTTGATAACTTACTGTTTTACTTTACTAATTCTCATATTTCGCATTACTGTTATTTTAAAGTCAAATTTTGGAAATTTTTAAACTTAAGTGAGAATTGGTTATAGCTGAGACCTGAAAAAGGTGACTGAGTTTTTCTAATTGTTGTTACAGTTATTATTTATTTGTTTTAGATTTCCTTCTTGCTTTAGTTATTATTGTTCACATGTTATATTGTTAATGCCCCGTCGTAGTCTCGTCACTACTTCATTAAGGTTAGGCTCGGCACTTACTCAGTACATGGGGTCAGTTGTACTGATACTACACTCTGCACTCTTTTAAGTAGATCTAGGTACCGGCCAACAGTAGAAATTTTTAGAGCAGACGTCCATTTATTCTGAGACACGAGGTAGATCTGCTGGCGTTCGCAGATTCCTGGAGTCTTCTCCTATTTTTATAAACATTGTTTTATTATATTCGGAACAGTTACACTATTTCTTTCAGCCCAGTACTTGTAGTATTCTTTAGTAGTACGTGAATTGTGACACCAAACCCTGTGGTGGTTTTAGAGTTATTTATATAATTAATTAATGGCTCGATTTATTTAATTGTTTATTAATTTATATTTGGAATTATTCATTGAAAGCCATTAGAGTAAGTTTATTTTAAAATTATTTTATCATGTTTAAATGGTTAATCAAAGGAAGTAGTTAAGCGAACTCTAACATTGGCTTGCCTAGCAAGTGTGGTGTTAGGCTCCATCACGATCCCTAAGGTTGAGAATTTGGGTCGTGACAATTTGGTATGAGAGCACTAGGTTGCTTAGGTCTCACAATTCACGAACAAACTTGGTAGAGTCTAAAGGATCGGTACGGAGACGTCTGTACTTATCTCTCAGAGGCTATGAAGTTAAGAACAATTTCACTTCTATTCTACTCTATCGTGCGAATTTATTCTACCATTGATGATTGAAATTGTCTATTCTTTTCCTCTAACAAATCTCGACAACATGCAAAGCGTCAACAACCAGACAAGAGACGAAGCCCCAATGACAGCTACGATTAGGGGAAGAGTGTGATGACCCAAAGGGGTCATTTTAAGAATTTAGACTCAATTCTAGACTTATTAGCTATAAAAAGACTAATTTTAAGTACCTTGATTTGCGTGTGCAGTCTGGGCGTGAAACCGGAAAGCTTTTATGTTAAAATACGAGAAATAGTAATTTCTAGAGTTAAAATTTGACTATAGTTGACTTTGGTCAACATTTTGAGTAAACGGACCCGGGTCTATGTTTCGACGATCCCAAGAGGTCCGCATTAAAATATGGGACTTGGGCGTATGCCCGAAAATGAATTCCGAGGTCCCAAGCCTTAGAAATCAAATTTTGAAAGAAATTATTTTGCTGAAATATTAAGGAAATAAAGAAAAGAATTAATGTTTGAAACCATTGGTATCAGGCCCGTATTTTGGTTCCGGAGTCCGGTACAGATTTGTTATAGTATTTAAAGGTTTACTACGAAATTTGGTGAAAAACGGAGTTCGTTTGACATAAATCGGACATTCGGCTGAAAAGTTATGAACTTTAAGTGTTTTTTGACGAAAATGATGAGTTTTGAGGTTTAATTCATAGTTTTACATGTTATTTTCATGATTTGATCGCACGAGCAAGTTCGTATAATGATTTTAGACTTGCGTGCATGTTTGTCTTAGAGCTCTGAGGGCTCGGATGAGTTTCAAATAGGTTTGGGTTGTATTGCGCTCGTTCTTTCTTATGCTTCGACGTCGTTTCTTCAAACATAAATGATATCATATTGAACAAATGAGCTTCGATTTTTGTTTTAAATAAAATATTAGATCCGTATCCTAATTACGGATCTGTAGCAAAAAGAATCATCGAATTTGAAAATCGTATGAGGATGTTATGGTCATTTTACTAAGTTTGCCTGATTTTTCAGGTTAATTACGAAATTGCCCCTGACGGCGTATTAAAAATCTGCACTATCTGCAAATATTGAAACATACATATCTCCTTCATTATAAAGTCAAATTGAGTGATTCAAAAGCCTAACTTGAATAGAATTTCACAAGGAAGCCATTGGAAACATAGAAACAGAGTTTCGGGATCGTTGGTAACGAAACACGAGGCAGAATAGCTGGTAGAAAAATATATTAAAAACGGGCAGACCTTCTTCTTCACCTTATTTTCGAAGTTTACAGCCCTAGGGACGATTTTATTCACCAATTATTATCCCCAAGTCATAGGTAAGCAATTCTAAACTTTACTCTTTCAATTACTCAATGTTTTTCATCACTTTTAAATCAAAAATCAAAAAATTTCATGGTAAAAATTGAGGTTTTGGGTAGAATTAGGGAATTTTATAAAAATCGAATATTTACCTCGAATTGAGGTCGGATTTCGAAACTAATAGTATATTTGAATTTGTGGGTGAATGGGTAAACGTAATTGGGTCCGAACCCCGAGTTTAGACCAAGCGGGCCCGAGGTCGGGTTTTCACTTTTTTGAGAAAACTTAGGAGAATTATATTTTTCAATAAAGTTAGTAGATATTGAGTTAATTATGATTAGATTCGAGTAAGTTAGAGCAAGATTTTAAAGGAAAAGCTATAATTGAGTAGTGAGTGGCCTACGAAATTGAGTTAAGTGTTTGGTCTAACTTTGACTTGAGGGAATAGGAATCCCCACTTGTTTTCTATGTGAAATTCATAGGCGTGGTGTATAGGTGAGGTGACGAGTATCTATGCACCACCCAATTTGCCTGTTAAGCATGAACCATTTCCCGTTCCCAACTTAATTGATTCTTGTCTTAATTGTTCTATGTCCATTATTTTTTCTTTGACTACCTGGACTTGTTATTTTATTGTTAGATATTATTGTGGTTATTTTGGAAAGAGTATTGGTTGTTTTATCT
>MDKH01196411.1:0-11420 GCA_005239495.1 Nicotiana undulata
TATATATATATATATATATAATGGTGATAATTTATTGTTAAAATCAGCCCTAGAACCGCATTAGAGAGTTTTGAGCGGTAGGAAAGAAGCTCAAGTGAGTAACAGTGAAGAAAGTTCTAGAGAGAAATGGAAATTCTCATTCATTATAATAACCGAATCTGTGCCGAAAATGAGTATATGTAGACTAATATATTGATGTTTTATACGTCAATATCATACAAGAGGGAGTGATTTGTGTGGTGTCCAATTTTCGAGTGTTGTCGTCCTAGAAGAACCAGGTTCTTCTAGGTGTTCCAACTTCTACAGTTTGCGAAATAATAATTGCATAAATAAAAGAACACAACAATTTTATGTGGAAAACACCTGGCTCAAAAGGTAAAAAAACCACGACCTACTTCCCAGTAGGATTTTTCCAAACTCTTCACTATGTCAATGAGCCAAACAGCATTTACAAAATAAACTCTTTTGTAAACCTAAGGACTAACTCCAATCCCCTTGTGGCAAACTAGCCTCTAGCTAATTTCGACAAGCTTCAAGTTAACTCTAACTTGAATAATGTGTACCTATTACAATTGCTTCTAGATAAAGCTGAAAGATACAATTTGTAATCACTTACTACAAACAACTAGACTCAAAAGATAACAGATGGAACTGGCTCTTCGAGCCGGTTCAAGTAGCTTTTGAGTCGCACAAGAATTCTTCACATGAACTGTTTGCAAAATTGCTTTGGTAATTTTGCTCTCAATTCTTGTTTCACTTCTATGTTTGTGCGCACCGTTCAGGAGGAACACTTTGACAATATATAGGATCAGTAGTTGAGACGTTGAAGTAGAATTCTTATGCAACTCTTCCTTGGTGGAAGAGTTTGAGTTGATCTCAACTTCCTAGATCCTCCTCTATGTTGATTATGTTCTCCCTGTACACGAAGTCCGTCTCCCTGTCAATTTGCAATCTTTTCGCTTAGGAGATATCCCCTCAATTCAAAGATGGTGTTTATCTCCTGCGTGTGAACTCTTCTTGTGCCATTCAACATGATGGACCTGGTTTAACTGTGAAGACATTTGTCATTCTTCAAAGTCATTCAATTTCTTGATTCAAATTCCCCTTTTTTGATGATGACAAACTTTGTGCTTAAACCTGTAGACACTTCAATCCAATATGGACACTTTTATAGCATTAAGCATTTATCATAGAGAACCAGGTTCATTAGGGTATAAACATCACAATTTTTCATAAAGCACATCTGCCCCCTTTTTGCATCATCGAAAAATTGCAAAATGATAAGCTTACCAGATCTATAATAATTACTCATGGCCATTGAGGCAACTGCAGGTGCAAATAATGAATTAATCATCAAAAGAAATCAAAAATGCTGGCTATTTAAGAAACTGAGATAAAGTTAAGAACATAAACAACACAATTCATTGATTTGATAATAGTTCATGCACCAAACACAAAGAGAAATAAAAATAGTCACAGCCATGAGAAAAAAAACAGAAATAGACAAAACAAATCCCAAACTGGGTCATAGAGGGCTTTAGGAGGGCACTGGACACCTAAGGCTGGGAAGGGGTAGAGGTTGGGTTCTTTGCTTGAAGAATATAGAGCATCTGTTGAAGTATGCCCTCATTATTCTCCTTTTCATTTGCTAATTCAGCTTTGAGAGCATTCCGCTCAGCTTCAACCTCTGTAAGGCGAGTCTTCAATCGAAGGATCTCCGCATCCTTAACCTCACCTTCATGCACAAGCGTCATGACCTTGCTATTTACAGACATTTTCCTTGATGAACCAGATTCATTCTTAGGAACATTCACAATATAGTCGCAAGTCAGTAACGTGTTCTTCCCAAAATGGTCCTTGACATTAGCCATTTCAGCCTTCTTCACAAGCACCTTGAAGTGAGCAAGCACAGTCGTAAGGATAAACCCATACGGTATGGCATGTGCCTTGGAGCCATTCACTACCATGTCCAGTAGTTGAATAATGAAGGAGGGCCAATTAACATGCCGACTACTGTACAGGAACTCCATGAGAGTGAGATCCATGTAGCTTGCAATATGCCTTCACTCTTGCATGGGCAGTAAGCACTTGATGACAAACTCAGAGATTAGTTTGTGTTGCGGCCTCATCTCACTTTTAAACACATCCCTAGGCTCCATCTCCTGCTCATTCTCACTGAACTTCCTTGTAATAAAGTTTGAAGGGTAAAAGTGATTTAAAGAATCAGATATCTGATTGCCCTAAATTCTTCTATAAAATGATCTTTTCCTTATTCATTTAAAAAGAAAAAAAGAAAGAGAGAAAAAACAGGGCTGAGCACTCATCATTCCTCTCAAACACACAGATTTTGCACTAAGAGAGCTCTAAAATTCAGAATTTTCCATTTTTGAGACTGATTTGGGAAACAAACTTCCATTTTTCTCAGTTCTTCTCCTTTTTCTGAAAATTAGAACCTCCTTCTCATAATGTTGTGTTTCTGGATTGCAAATCAAAGCTGCTGTTGTTTTTCTTCTACTGATGTTTGCTTTTACTGCTTAAGCTCAACTTTCGACTTCAGAGATATATTTTCTGTTTTATGCAATTTTAATTCCAGCTTTAGGTACACATCTCAAATCTGTACTTCTTCTTTGACTTATAATGAATATTGGCTATTTTTAAAATTCATTTATTGTGCTTGATCGCATCTGCTTTCTATTTTCTTTGGAACATAAGCAGAATGTTTAGTTTGATTTAGTTAATAACTAAAACATGTTGTAGATCTAATTAGTGATTTGAAATTTATTTTGGTGACTGAAATTTTGTGATAAATCTCATGTGTTTAGTTTGAGTTCATGTTTGTATATTTCTTCATTAAACACATGCTGCTTTGTTTTGACATTTACCAACTGAAATGTGAGTCTTATCCTTGTGTTCTGATAAATCAAAGTTTGATATTGCTATGATAAGAGATATACGATTGTTTGGCTTGGAGTTTCCGAGATTTGAAGTTGGAAAGTAGACTGTTGCGCTTGAAGGCTTTATTAAAATGAAAGAAGTGTTTAGTATTCTTATTAATCAAGATTTGTAAACTCTAACCCAAAACTGAAGAAATCAAGTTCTAGATACTGTCTAAATAATAAGAAGTAAAACCTTTCGATAGGATTCTTTTTCCTTTTTTGGCAGAAGATTGAACTTAATTACTGTTGTGTAGTAAAAAAAAATTTAGGATTGATTATGAATTATGAGTGAAATGTGTGTGAAAAGCTAGATTCAGAAAGTCCTTCAATTGTTTAAAATCTGATTACCATGATTTTATCGCCATATCTATTAGCCATGGAAATTACTTAGACAAACATAATTATGAACGAAAGTAGGAGTAGATAGTTCTAAGTTCCTTTCATGGTTAGTGCAATTAATGAATAAATTATCGCGGCTGTGGTTACAGTTCCCTTGGCATGGTAACAGTACGTAAATCCCATTCGGGTGCGCATTTTATGTGACCTGACATAACTTCAAACAATATTAAAATAAACATATTGTAGATCGTGGGTACAATTCCCGTACACGGTTCACGATGTGTACAAAAACAAACGAGTGCGCGACATCGCGGCTTGTTCAAAGATTTTCCATAAAACATGGCCTCACAATCAAACCCGGAGTAGTTAAGAAAAATAACTCTTTAATATCGTAGTTTGCTTTAGGCGCGTAATTAAATCATCAAGGCTATGGGTAGGGTTCCCGTGGCATAGTCGTGATACGTAATTTATCACTCCGGTGTGCATTTCATGTGAACCGACCATAACTTCAAACAATACTAAAATAAACATGTTGCATATCGTGGGTACGGTTCCCATGATGCGATTCGCAATGTGTATAAAAACATACGGGTGCGCGACATTGCGACTCGTTCAGATAACTCCATAAATAATTAAAAGCAGGTAAAAGTTAAAAATACACAAGTCGGTATAAAATACGCAATAAATCATACAATTAGGCCAATTAATAAGAGTTAAGCGATCGTGTTAAAACCACGGAACCCGAAAATGCCTAACACCTTCTCCCGGGTTAACAAAATTCCTTACTTGAATTTATGTATTTCGCGGATTGTAAAATAGAGTCATCTCTTCCTCGATTGGGATTTTAATAAATCGGTGACTTGGGACACCACAAATTATCCCAAGTGGCAACTATGATAAAAATAATAATCCCATTTCGATAATGTCACTTAAATTGGAAAAACTCTTTCTCTCCCTCAGGAAAAAGGAGGTGTGACAGCTCTAGCGACTCTGCTGGGGAATGAACCTAGAATCTCTGGTTCATGGTTCAAGAATTTGAGCTTAGAATAACTGTGATACTTGGCTTTGTTTTATTATCTGATTTTTGAATGTTTGAGCCTAAAGTGCTAATGCCGCTTTTTACCGCTTTGATACTGCTTGAACCGTATATAAAACTGTTACGAAACCCTTCTTCTATCTGAGTCTTCTAAATCTTCTGAGTAGTGCACGTTGGCGTGAATTCTTTTCTGTTAGTGTCATATCCCTAATTTAGAACGTGGATCGAACAAGTTCCAAAGCCGGATGATCTTTTGGTTACCGGTACGCTGGCCCCCTCGGCTCGAGTTGTCCGCTCGGTAAGCCAGGTCTAGAATAATACACCCAGGTTTTAAACCTAGAATAACATAGCCTCATGTCGGATCCCTAGTAGGAACTCTTGTTTGCATCACGTGCATTTGACTTAAGGGACTCAACACAGGGGTTGGGTCCGTCTAGGACAGGTGTACCAATTTAAAAGACCATCTTGATAAATTTTAGGTGCTACTTGTGCATTTATCTGTCTCGGCTTGTGAGTTGGCGGCTTCTAGAGTTGGGAAAGAAAATCAAGCAAAACAGTGAGGTAGGATAGAAAAACAACTGGTTCCAAAATACCAGTGTTCAAAATACCCTGAAACTTTGCGAAAATTTTCTTTTGGAAAATTAAAAGAAAGAAAAAAGAAAAGGAAGAAAAAAAAAGAGTCTTTTCATAATAAGTCCTATTTTTTTTTCGTACGTCAAAATTTACCGAACTACGCGGGTTTGATTCCCACTAGGTGTGGGATAGGTAGGCAACCCCCATCGGGTTCAGCCCTATTTTATAAAAAATCAGTCAAAATAGGAAAATGTTTGTCATAAATAAAGTTAGGCGATGCTCTTTTTGCCAAATAGCCGAAAATGTCCCGACGGGACGCCGAAAGGCTGTTTTTGCAAGAATAGCCACTCATATATTTTTACATAATTTGGCCGCTTAGCAAACATAGCCTTAGAATCTTCCCTCCCGAAGTGTCAAAGGGCCGTATTAACAATATTAGCCTTATTTTGCTTTTAGTCGGATTTATAAAAAGAAGCATAAACATGTGTATATAAACTTTTTGGTCATTTTTAAAATAAAACACCCTCATTTAACGTGTTCACCCTAATTTAAAAAATGTACAGAATGAGCACTGTTCAAAATTTACCGTTGAAGGTCATGGATCAGATTCCACTAGCACTCCACATGTGGTGGGAGGATTTGGGAGAACAAGGACGAGACAAGGTCAACCATCACCTGGGGGCACTCACGAGGCTATTAAAAATTCAACCGAGGAGTGATGTTATAGAGGCATTAGTATCATTTGGGACCCCACTCACAATGTCTTGCACTTCTCAGATTTTGAGCTTACACCTACTTTGGAAGAAATGGTGGGTTATATTAGGAGTATAGAAGGATTAAGACACACATACCTAATATCTCCAAGGACTGTTACTCCTCACAAGTTCCTGGACTTGCTGAAAATAAGTAGGCAAATCAAGACTGAATGTCTGTTAGGTGGAGCTTCCCCGTTTCATTTTCTATACTAGTGATATGGGCATTTGAGGGGATTCGAAGACCCGAAAAATGGGTTTTGCAGTAAAGGAAACCGCTCAAAGTGGAAGACGCATAGATGCTTCGCCTTCATGATAGCGTTTTTAGGCCTTTTGGTATTTCCAAGGGAAGACGAGCATATTGATTTGTGGGTAGCCGGGGTTGTCCATATTCTGACTACTCAGGCCAAAAGTACCCTGGCACCCATGATCGTATCAGATATATTCCGAGCCCTCACCTCCTGCAAGGCAGGAGTCAGGTTTTTTGAGGGATGCAATCTGCTATTGCAAATGTGGATGATCGAGCACCTTTGTCACCGTCCTCGATACATGAACTATGGGTCTACGGGGAAAAATTGCATTTAAGAGTTTGGTACATGAGTGACATGATTCGAAATGCCGGAAGGGGTCAAAAATTGGGTTACCCGCCTTCCCTCTACAACTGCGGATCAAATAGTGTGGACATTGGTTTGGCTTCCTGTTGATGAGATTGTTTATATGCCCGCTACTGGTCCCTATTTTTTGTTAATAGGTCTCCGAAGCATCCAACCTTATGCTCTGTGCCGGGTATTGAGACAACTTGGTAGTTGCCAGATCGTTCCCAGAGATGAAGATCTTAGCACTTATGCAGTCGAAATCCGCTCTGGTGCCCAGTTTCCTGAAGACGTGGTTCGCCATATTTGGAATGAATGCCAGTAGTTGGGGGTAAACACCCGAGTACATGATTTGTCTAGGGGTGAGGTCTTACCTAGTTATGTCGCCTGGTATGGAAAGAGAGTCGAAACGAATGGTGAATCTGAACGACCGACCAAAAGGTCATATTCAAGAGTTTGTCGACGCAGCATAGGAGCAGTGGGCTTAGTTAGCGAAGGAAAAGGAATACAGGGCCACTATAAGCAAACTAGAAGAATTGATTATAGATGGATACAGATGAGGCACTGAGATTGAGTGTTTATTTATTTCTGCAGTTTACTGCTTAATATTTCCGTTCTCCTTTTTCCGTCTTATTACTTATGGCTCATAGTATATATATATATATATATATATATATATATATATATATATATATAGTGTGAGTGTCGCGTCGTAGCCTCATCACACCTTCGTCGAGGTTAGGATCGGCACTTACCAGTACATGGGGTCGGTTGTACCGATACTGCATTCTGCACATTCCGTGCAGATTTTGGAGCTGGTAGTGGCTGATCGAGAGGTCGGTTGCAAGCATTTCATCTAGGAGACCCAAGTTGATGTCCGCAGGCCCTAGCGTCCCCTTCTCCATTTTTCTACATTTCTGTTCTTTAGTTTCAAACAGATGTAATTTCTTTCGACCAATATTTGTAGTAATTCATAGTATGTTCGTGCATTGTGACGCCAGCTTCTGGATTATAGTTGTAATAGTTCTGGCAGTACTTAGTTATTTCCGCAGTTGTGATCACTTGCTTTAAACTGGTCTTACTTGTATTTAATGAACTGTAAAAGAAAATGGTTAATAAATCTCTAATATTGGCTTGCCTAGCGGGTGTGATGTTAGGTGCCATTACAGTCCCATTGGTGAGAATTCCCGGATGATGACAATATTAGATTAAAAAAGAGCAGCCCTAGTCATTATTATAATTAAAGAAAACAAGATATCAAGCCCATGTATAACCACACAACAATTATCATCAAATAAATTTTGTTAATATATTTGCTTTAATTCCAGATGAAAAGGAAGATATAAGATAGCAACCTGATGTAATTTATTTCTTACTCACATTTCCTTTTTAGCACTTCCCCACTTTCTTACGTTCTTTTTTTATTTTTCCTCGACGATATAACTTGTTAGATAAAATCAATGGAATATTTCTCATTCCCTTATGTTTATTTGTGGAATTATACTGGATTATTTTATTGACTTATGTTTATTTGTGTACAATATCCCTTAGTGGCACGTAATAATAACCAACATCTATAAATAAAGATATCGTAGGACCCTTCCTTATTATCATTAGGTTGGAACCAAAATATTGAGTTCGATGTTGATAGTGCCTCCAGTTTTTTCCACAATGGAAGTAGAAAAACGTTCTATCATACCCCTTACTCGATTATTGTCAACAAAAGCACATGTAATGATGGAAACAAAATAAGAAAAAGGTTTTGGTAAGTAAGATTATATAAGATACATTACATTTGTAGTGTCACGCAAATACGTTATATATACTTAATACGTGATCGTCATCCACGAAGTCTAACTAGAAGTTTAATTAAACACAACAGGATCAAGTATTTTTGTTTCTTATCCTTTATGCAAAGATTCCTCTTTTGAAAAATTAACCTATACAGCCACCCACAAAATAGTTTAAAATAAAAATAGTCAGCGGATATAAAAGACATATTTAATCCATGTATATTATGTATATAACTATGCATAATCAGTGTATAATATATATATATATATATATATATATATATATATATATATATATATATATATATATATATATATATATACCGGTAAGAAAAGTTAATATTGAATCGGTCTGATTATTTATGCAAATATCCCCTTTTGAAAATTTAACCTAAGCAGCCACCCACCAAATAGTTTAAAATAAAAATAGTCAGCAAATGTAAAAGGCATATATAATCCATGTATATTATGTATATAAATGCGCATAAGTAGTGTATAATATGAGTACACTTGTAAAAAATGTAAACACTGAATCCGGTTATTTATACAAAGATCCTTTATCTTTTTGCGTTTCTTTTCAATAATATCATTCTGTCTAAGATGTTAAGTGTATTTTTTTTATGTCACTGACATTTCTGGAGAATCATTGTAGTAGTTGGTACTAGCTAGTTAAGTTTCTTTTGTCCTAATGATCAATTAACAAAGGTGGCTAATTATCCGTAGGAATTGAAGGATAGTACTAATAATGGACGTTCGAACTAACAATCATCAAGGTCATTATCACGCTGTCTGAGATGATTGATTAGCTAGAAGGAGTTGATCTCAAATAACTTTCTCATTGTTTAGTCCCAAGAACTTCAGAAATTGTGTATTTCGACTAAATGGTGCTGAGAGAATGATCTTCTATGACACTTACAATTTGAAAAGAAAAAAATAACTCAACAAAGATTTTCTATGTTTTATTTACCGGTACTCTATGTTAATTTTTAGCCGTTCTCACCATATACTAAAACAAATTTTGCAATGTAGCGTCTGACTAAAGGAACATTATTAGATATATTTATCGACGGATAAATATCAAAGCTTAGGAAGCTTTGTTTTCTTAGCTAATGTTTACCTCGAAATACGAATAATAATTAAATTTGTATTGCGGTTTTAAGGATACGTGATCTAATTCAATACCAATTGATAAATGACGAATTAGATGAATGAATTGAAAGGTAAAAATAAATCAAACCAGTGTTGCAGCGACATATCGACCTCGATTAGGAACAGACTCGAGATCAGATGTTAAGAACAATAAGAACATTAGTAAAGTGTAAGCAAGTAAAGAGCATCGTATTATTATTTCTCAGTGAATGTCTATGTGTGTTACAAATGAATGAGGTTCCTCTTTATATAGTAGAGGAATCCTAAATAAGGTACAACTCTAATTTCGGAGATAAAATCCACGATTGATGTCAATAACCGTTAATAATTCAATTACTTCCGAGATTCCCACCGAGATCCATGATCGATCACTGATATCTCGCTATTCCATTGCTCGATGTTGGTCATGCCCGATCTCGACCCTTCGGTCTTCGTGTCTTCGAGCTCGAGCTTGCTTCATCATGAGCTTATTGTTGGCCCATGTCACTGAATGAGTTTTGAAGATTGACAAGTTGAACCAGGTCCATCAGAGCACACACATCTGAACGGAACAGTTGGCACAAGAATTGTTCATGCATAGGATATATCCGTGATTGCTGAGTATCAAAGAGCTAAAAGGATGTCTCCTAATACGAAAAGATTGCAAACTGATAAAGAAGATTGAAGTTGATTTCAACAAGGACAGAAATAGAGAAAGAAGTTGAGTCATAGTCGAACTCGTATACCCAGGTAGAGTTGGATCAGAATTGAACCATGTACTCAACAACTGACTCTATAAATACTCAATGAATTACTGCTGAAATTTACGATGCACAAAGACAAAAGTGAATCAAGTTCTGAAAAGCAAAGTTCACGGGATATTTTGCAAGCAGAAGTATTGTGCGAAGGCTACAGTTCAACTAGAAGAAACAGTTTCATCGTCTGTGTGTTGAGTCTAGTTGATGTGTAGTAGGAATTTTAACATTGTATCTTTTCAGCTTTCATAGAAGCAATTGTAATAGGTACACATTGTTCAAGTTAGAGTTAGCTTGAAATCTGTAGAAATTAGCTAGAGGCTAGTTGATACAAAGAGGATTAGAGTTAGTCCTAGGATTACAAAAGAGTTTATTTTGTAAGTCCGTTTGGCTCAGAGTTTTTAGTGAAGTGTTTGAGCAAATCCTACTGAGGAGTAGGTCGTGGTTTTTTCACCTTTTGAGCCAGGTGTTTTCCACGTAAAAATCTCTGTGTCTTTACTTTACTGCTTTATTATTCCACAACAGTAGAAAGTAGTACACAAAGAAGAACCAGGTTCTTCTTATTAGACAACACTCGAAAATTGGGTACTGCACAATTAACTTATATTATTGTGTAGTATTGAAGTCTAAAGCAATAATTGGTATCAGAGCAGGTTATCCGTGAAATTGCTAACACCTTGAAAAAGATCAGGATGAGTGCACCACATGGGAACTGGGAAGGTCAATCAATCGCAAGGCCACCACTCTTCAATGGCCAATACTATTCTTGGTGGAAAAAATAGAATGAAGGACCATCTTATTGGAGAGGACTATGAACTATGGGACATAGTCACTGATGGACCCCTTGCAACAATGAAGAAGACTGCTGAAGGTGTAGATGTACCTAAGACTAGGGCTGACTGCACGGCTGAAGATTTGAAGAAATGGGAGAAGAATGCCAAGGCCAAGAAGTGGCTAGTATGTGGACTAGGTCCTGATGAATACAGTAGAATCCAAAGCTGCACAACAGCCAAGGAAATCTGGGACACTCTACAAGTAGCCCATGAAGGAACACCTCAAGTTAAAAGGTCTAGAGGTACACTACTATACTCTCAGTATGAAAACTTCACTATGAAAGAAGGAGAGACTATTCAGGAGATGTACACAAGGTTTACAACCTTGACCAATGAACTCAAGTCTCTTGGAAGAATCATACTTGAAGAAGACAAGGTAGAGAAGATCTTGACAAGGGTTTTGCCTATCTCCTAGGAAAGCAAGATCACTGTTATCCAGGAATCCAAAAATATGGAAACCCTTAGACTGGATGAGTTAATTGGAAATCTCACTGCTTATGAACTCAGAAAGCAAACCCTGAAGATGGATGCCCCAAAGAAGGAGAGAAGTATAGCACTGAGGATCACTGAAGGAGCAGATCTGAAGGAGGATGAGATGGTCATGATCACCAAAGAATTCAGAAACTTTCTCATGAGGAAGAAGGGAATCTCTAGGGGAGGAAACTTCAACAAGGCAAAGGCA
>ML281507.1:938-31943 GCA_005239495.1 Nicotiana undulata
ACTGCCCAGCAGTTTCCGCACCTGCGACTTTTAGATCGCAGGGGCGGACTCGCTCCTGCGGAAATTGGGTCGTGCCTGCGGAAAATGGCTTGGGCACTGGGCAATTTCTCGCACCTGCGGGTTTTTGTCCGCTCCTTCGGAGCCGCGCCTGCGGAGAATAGGCCGCTCCTGCGATGGCCTGGACCCTTGGGAAGGGTCGCGCCTGCGGGCCTTTGTCCGCTCCTACGGGGTCGCGCCTACGAGCAAAATTCCGCTGGTGCGAACCTCGCGCCTGCGGCTCATGGACCGCAGGTGCGGTCACACCAGTAAATTCCCACCAGCAGTTCATTTGCTGGTTTTTGACCCCCGTCGGGGTCCGGGAGACCACTGGGCCCACCCGAGCCCTCGACCAATTATACCAACAAGTCCCAAATCACATGACGGACTTGCTCGAGCTCTCAGAACACTAGAAACATCATTCAAACCAAGAATCACTCTCCAAAACCCCTTAGATCAAACTTAGGATTTCAAGAAAAATTTCAACGGCTCATCAATACGCCGAACGGGTCTACACTGCTCGGAATGACCCCAAATTTTGCGGACAAGTCATAAATGACTGTACGGAACTATTGCCAGTTCCGGAATTCCATTCGGACCATGCTATCACGAGGTCCAATTCCAGGCTGAATTCCAAATCACATGAAATCCTGAATTCCAATTCAGGTGCCGAAATATTCCCGGGTCATCAAAAACCCGAGGCGAACACACTCCCAAGTCTAAAATCATCATCCGGAGCTTCTGGAGCTGTCAGAACTCGATTCCGAGGTCGTTTTGCTCAAAATGCTGCTCGGAACCAAAATCAGCCAAATATGCTAGCCTTCAGGAACCAAGTGTTCCTGAACTGGCCAAAACACTTCCGAATCTCGAACTACCGGCCCACACAAGTCATAAGGCACGAGTAGTCGCTATGGGAAGAGTCATTTACGGGAACGAAGTCCCAACACACGAAACGACCGGCTGGGTCGTTACAGATTCCTAGGCAGTACACACACTGGGGGGGCAAAACTTAAGTAATCTAAGAGTAGAAGTGAGAGTGCTTGACATAGTTGAATAACTCAGGAAAACTAGTGTACATGTAAAAAAATTTAGGAGTAGAAAAGGTGTTTCAGGAATGAAACAGTTCTTTAAAAAAATGTGTTAAGAATGAAAAAAGTTTTTGAAGCAGTTCTGAAAAGAAGAAAGATTTAACAAACACAAAACACAATCACAAAAATTTAAAATTCCCAGATTCAAATTCACTCACTTCTCAATTCTAATTGGAGACAAATAACTTTACAGACAGGGATTCTGGGGGGCTGGGAACACAAGACAATTGAAATAGGAGCACATAGGAGAATAAGAGGGAGAGCATATTAAATAACAATGCACAGAACAAACAAGAGTTGATTGGCAACCAGCAACCAAATGCATAGCATTGGAACACAAACTACTGATTCAGAGTCTTAACAAGGAGATCATGCTTGAAACTAAAATGGTGATGGACAGTAAAACACAGAGAAAGAATATGGGAATAGTCATGCTGAGGACATGGGTCTATTACACAGGATTAGTCATGCCAAGTAGGGTTAATCAAATACATTAGAAGTCTGAGATACTAAATGTGCATACTAGTTGAAGGAAGTAATCAAGAACTCAAGTACACTTGCTGGCTGAAGTAACAAACAAAAGGTTGGAACCAATATATGCTGATTAAAACACTGAACAAGAGATGGTAAAACTTAAGCATACTGATCAAAGAAATAAACATGAAGAATAATTAAGTACATAAACAATCAAACTGGTGAAGAATGAGACATGGATTAACAGAGAGCACAAGATTTAAACTTCAAAATTACATTGAGATAGGAGCATACCAGTTAAGGAAACAAATGCAGAAAGTGGAGTAGGCAGAATTCCACAATCTAGCCTTGGATTTCAGCCGGCTAGACAAGCAATGAGCACAAGTAGCAGAAAGATGAGAGAGAGTTTGTGTGTGTGTGTTGTTGAACCACTGTTCGTGTGTTTGAGAGGTAAAATAAGAGTGTATATATCGCACTTAGGAAGTAGAGCAAATAAGGTAAAGAGAATCAGAAGTCAGTCAATTAAGGACAATCAAATAATCACAGAATCAATTCACATAAGGGAGTCCAGACCCCTTAATTAGGGGTAATTACTTAACGGTCACATCAACAGGGGGTTAAATAGGCTAAAAAATTCAAATCATACCAAATAGGGAATCAGTCATAATCCCAAAACTATACGGATAACTTATTATGGCGAGTGTTATCAATTAAAGTCATAAATAAGGAAGCAAATAAAATCTACGCAAACAAATTTTAACAGAGCAAAAAAAAAAAAAGGAAATAATCAGTAAAATCTCCAAGGAATACTGATTTTTGGGAAAGAAGTACTTAGATTTTTTATATAGAAATTAACTAAGTAAAAAGCTCACATAAATTCAGAATTCAGAAAGAAAAGCAGGTTCGAATCATTAATAGAGATTAATTAGGGCAAAATTTCCAAAGCATACTAGATTTAAAAAGGAAAACGTTTAAGTCCAAAAGATGGAGTAAACTAATATGACTGGTATCACAGAAATACCTAAAATATCAAAACAAAGTTGAAGAAATCGGTATATTGCACGGAATCGACTAGGGTTTGAGCATTCATGAGAAAATCATTCAAGATGATGAAAGAACAATTTCTTAAACACTGAGGAGTTTAGAAAAATCTTCGAAGAACAGATTGAGATGAACCCTAGTTTAGAAAGAGTGATAAAAATAAAAAATAATTAATTAAAACATGAGATTTTTTAGGGGAAACACTTAATAATACTCGAATCATATTAGATCTATAAAAATTTAAGAAGAATCGAAAGTATCGAACTAGGGTTTTCAGAAAATAGTAGAGATGAGGAGAATCGGTCAAAAGACCTAGGGATTCGTAAATAAAACAAGGAGAAATCCTTACTTACAAACGCAAATGGCCTGAGACCGGCCGGTGAACTAGTTTCGAACCAGAACCAGTTGGGTTTCCTTGAGAACTTCTCAAGGACTCATGAAATCGAAGAGCCATGGAGTGTAGGAGACCAGGGGTGGTCGGAGAAGACACAGAAGCACCATAGGAGGGAGGTTTACGCCGGTGACGGCGTTTAGGGTTAGAGTTTGGTTGAGAGAGAGTTGAGAGATGAGGGGAGACGATGACGGCAGGGTTGGGAAAGAATGAAAAAGGTTTAGGGTAATTTAGGATTAATTATGGTAAGGGTGGATGTGGACCGTTGATCTAAAAGATCAACGGCCACGATTGAAGAAGGGTTATTTAGTCGGGTAGGCAGATTGGGCCTAAGGGGTTTGGGCTGGCTTTTGAGTTAATATTTAGGGGGTTTTGGGCTGGTAAAAGGGGTTAGGTTTGAAATAAAAAGGGCTATTTATTAAATACCCAAATAAGTGATAAAAAATAATTTATAAAATAACTAACAAATTAAAAAAAATAATTTTCATGCATAGAAATATTTTAAAATAATTACTGAATATTTAAAAAATACAATGAGCTATTTTCTGGTAAAATAATGTGCTAATGCATGCACGGACTATAATTGCAAAGTTATTGCAATTGTAACCAAAAAATATAAATCTGGACATTTGTGCAATAATTTAAGCCTAATATGAATATAAATAGCAAATATTTATCCTTGAAATTTTTATAAAGTCCTTTGTAATGCAATTGGTAATTATTTATATAAAGAAAATACTGGTATAAATTACTTTAAAAATGTAGAAATTCTGGAAAAATCTCAATTGATGCTAATGCATAGTTTTGAAGGTATATATACATTTGAAAAAT
The DNA here is from genome assembly GCA_005239495.1 of Nicotiana undulata. Lineage (NCBI taxonomy): Eukaryota > Viridiplantae > Streptophyta > Magnoliopsida > Solanales > Solanaceae > Nicotiana > Nicotiana undulata. Next base: position 4,800 of record ML281507.1, read on the forward strand.
ATTATGGGAAAAATTAGGTATCAACATCATATATATGTTGCCTCGTTAAAAACCTTGCCGGTAAAACCCTTTCCGGGATAAAATCCGATAGAAGGAAAAGAGTGCAGCGCATGCTTTAAAACCTGAGGTCTTCAAGCTGGGCGGTGCTTTGATTCCTTTTGTCGGACACCTGCATGTAAATCAGTGTGAAATGCAAAATATAAAAAGGAGGCAGTTGTACCTTAGCAACAATGATGTTCGAGCCTTGATGTGCTCTATCTGCTTGTTTTAAGGACGCGATACGGTCCTTTGTTCGTTAGCTCGTGTGCAGTCGAGGAAGTAGCTCGTGACTGCTACTTAGCTATTCGCTTATTCTTTGGCTCCTCCGATGTAGAAGGTGTCGATGTTGGTACTACATCGTATACCGCGAACATCTCCCTTGCTGCATGTTGCTCCCCGTATACTGTTTTTATCCCCTCCTTTGTTGGAAATTTCATCATTTGATGAAGGGTCGATGGTACTGCTCTCATGCAGTGTATCCACGGCCTTCCGAGCAAGGCATTCTAAGTCGTGCTGGCCAAGTTGATCAGGAGGGTGATCTTCCCTATTGTTGTTTCGCTCGCCATGTTGAATCCATTGAGGACTCGAGAGGTGGGCACGACCTGGTCGAGCAGTCCGAGCTACTATATCACCCTCAACCTGATTATGTTGGCCGAGATACCTGGATCCACAAGCACACATTTAATTTGAAATGTATTCACAAGAAAAGAAATTACCAAGGCGTCGTTATGAGGCTGCAACAGGGTCTCGATGTCTTCGTCACTGAATGTGAGAGCGTCCTCGGGTATATACCCTCGAGTTCATTTTTCCCTGGTGAGGGATATTTTTGTTCGTTCGACAATGGGCTCCTATGGGATGTCGGTCCCTCCCATCATCATGTGGATGACGTGTTGCGGCTCTTCTTCGTTTTTCCCGTTCGCCTCCCTCTCTCGAAGTTGGTTCTTAGCCCAGTCACTGAGGAACTCTCTGAGGTGTCCCTTGCTAAGTAGTTGGGCTACTTCCTCCCGGAGTTGTCTGCAATCCTTAGTCCTGTGATCGTGTGTGCTGAGAAATTCGCACACGAAGTTATGGTTTCTTTGCGATGGATCTAATAGTATGGGTTTTAGCCACCTGTTTCCCTTAATTTTACCTACAACTGACACGATGGCTGAAACATCAACTTGAAGTTGTACTCCGACAGCTAAGGTGCCTCCACCGGTCCTGCGTGTCAATCAACTCGGTTTATGATTCCCCGAGGTTCTGACTCCGATCTACCCTTCGATCGTTCCGAGGTATGTTGCGCCTTGTGGAGTTTCTTCGATCTTTGGTGTACGGTTGGTACCTTTCCTTGTTTGGCATTGGTTCCTTTGCCGGGAGCCTGTTAGGATATATTGAGCCCGAGGGGCCCCCTAATTGGTCATCCTCGACTCCAATCTTCAATTGATATCGGTTGTGGACATCCGGCCAGGTGACGACGGGATATTCAACCAAGTTCTACTTCAGCTATTTCGAAGCTATCGAAGTCCATTCATTCAAACCTTGGGTGAAGTCCTGCACTGCCCAGTCGTCAGGGACCAGTGGTAACTCTATTCGTTCCATTTGGAAGCGAGATACGAATTCCCGCAACATCTCACTTTCTCTCTGTTTGATTTTGAAAATGTCGGATTTCCTTGTAGCAACCTTGATGGCACCAGCATGTGCCTTTATGAAAGAGTTTGCCAGCATGGAAAACGAGTCTATCGAAATAGGGGTTAGGTTGCGAAACCACATCATGACCCCCTTTGACAGTGTTTCTCCGAACTTTTTCAATAGGACGAATTCAATCTCGTGCTCCTTCAAGTCGTTCCCCTTCAGGGCACAAGTGTAGGCAGTGATGTGCTCGTTCGGGTTCGAGGTCCCATTGTATTTTTGGAGATCAGGCATTCTGAATTTCTTCGGGATGGGCTTCGGGGACGCACTTGATGGGAATGGCCTCTGCACGAACTTCTTTGAATCTATACCCTTTAGAACATGGGGTGCGCCTGGGATCTGGTCGACCCTCGTGTTGTAGGTTTCCACCTTTTTGTTGTTGGATTCTATTTTCTTTTCGCCTTATTCAATTCTCCTCATGAGGTTTTCGAGCATTTTCATAATAGCGGGGTCGGTTGCTGACCCGTCGTTGCTCGACTTCTCCGATGCCGGTTCGACTCGATGAGCCATTCCCGGTGCTATTGTACTTGGAGTTTTTTGATGGCTTTGCAGCTGAGCAGTCGCCAACCGTTGTTCCTGCAACATTTCAAAAATAACGTGAAGGCTAACCTCTCTTTCCTCTCGAACTGGAGTCTTCTGAACCTCCTGTTCCATTTCCCGACGTATATCTCCGTCAATGCGGGAACTAATACCAACGTGTTGGGCGTTGCGTGAGCCCACATCCAATGGGTTTGGGTTTAGTGCATCCTTAGGGTTCTGTGGTGGTACACCAGCGCCTGGCGCAGCTACACCGTTCTCTCCATGATCCTCGGCATCGTTGTTTTCATGTGCATTTATTGAGTTAGACATTTCACCTGAAATCAAAGATTCTTGGACAAGAAAAAGGGTGAAGAATAACTTGCATTTTTCACTGAACTAGCACTAAAACAATCACTATTACTTTTAGCCCCATGTGGGCGCCAAACTGTTTACCTTGAAAATGGTGATTACAATTAAATTTGATTATGTGGTTCTAAAAATATGTGATTTATTTTAATGCTAGTTGTTAAGAAGTAGATGCTAAGTGTGAGTGAGATAAATGAGGTAAAAACTATATGAAATCGAAAATGGGCAAACCAGACTGCCTCAAGTCGAGGGTCCCGAGTTGGCCGAGATAGGTCCTCGAGGTTGAGGCTCAGGGTCAGTGACGGTTGATCGATGAAGCTATAACAATTTTATGAGCCTCGAGGGAGGCTATTCCTGATCAATGATGGATAATAAATGAAGAACAATCAATGAAATACAATAAATGTAAGTATTAAACCAGTAAAGAGACAATAGAGGATGTTTGAGTTAGAGAACAGAGAATGTTCTTGTTCCTTGTATTGAATATCGTGTGTGCAAAAAATAACAAGGGTCCCCTTTACATAGGAGGGGGAATCTCAACATAGTACATAAGCATTTATTACAAAGATATGCAGCTGGTACAACTATTTAATGTTGTGGTATGGACTTGTACTTTGTTGCAGACTTGGTCGCCTTCGCCCACGTGCCGCTTGCTCGTGACCGTCACCGATTTGCATTGCCCCGATGTCGAAAGTAGGAAACATTCGGGCTCGGGACTCGAGCCGTTCTTCGAGGCTTCTACGGACAGGTTATGAAATGCCTTAACAGATATAAAATCGGTCTCTCCGATTTTAGCCGTATACATGCCTGCATCCAGTTGTTGAGACTGGATAGTGTGTGTGAAACCCACAATGCAGTCTGTGGGTAGGTAGAAGATGTGGGCACTGATAGTGGCACTGAGAGGGGTGGTCCGAAGGATGGAGGAGGCATGGCAGCTGCTCCAGTAGAAGTACCGGCTGCTGTGGTAGGCTCGGTAACTGACCCGGTGGCCACTACCTCTGGCTCTTCAGACTAGCCAGTGGAGGTAGTGGTTTTACCCTTGAATTTAGGGTTGTCCGCTCCCTTGAGGTGGTACCATGGGAAAGGCTTTTTAGCCTTCACCTCCACATCATTGGAGATGTTGTAGGACATCAAGTTTCCTACATTAATAGGATAGACTGCCTTGATGGAAGCTACCAATACTGCCGGGGGAGTGGAAGGACATTCTCATGATGGCATGGATCAAGACGGCAACACACGAATGTTTGCCACCCTTTTGCTTCAAAGTTAAGGGTGGCTCTGACAATCTAAATTCCTGTTGTGAGCAATGCAGGTGTTGTCCCCGGAATAACAAGTATATCATCTAGCAATGGGTGAACTGCATCACCCAAGGCTAACTTCTCCAGGTATTGCACTGCCTAAACCTTCTCGAACCCTACATATCTGTTTAGTGCGTAGCCATCAAATCGGATTTTCAAGTTCCGGACCTTCGTCACCTTTGTACCCTTTTGATGTGGGAAACATTGGCATAAATTTCTTTGACGAGGTATTCATTGGCATCTTGCAGACGGTCGGTGAACCATTTCCATCCTTTTCTCTTCGTGAAATCTTTTAGGACATTCAGATTGTGCTGGCTTAGGTCTTTGGTTATGAATTGTCGCTGAAGAGTGAGCGACCTTTGGGGCCACCATTCTCGGAGCTTGGCATAAGCCTTCTCACTGATAAACCTATCAGCCCACATCTCCGACTTCCTTGATCTAGCCAGGCCTCCCACAATTGTATCACCCTCTCATCCAAGACCTCATCATAATCATCTAAATTTATTGGGGTAGCTATTGTAACAGGCGGGGAAGAGGGCTCAGATGCCTGACTACCTCCTTCCGAGCCTTCAGAAGAACTAGAGGAAGAGGTAGGTTCATTGACTAAGTGGACTATCAGGGAATCGTTGTGATTGTTCCCCCAGTTGTGCTTGTGCAGAATCCCCCTCAGAAGTTTCCCGGGATGGGAGGTATTCACTGGTGTCTGAGGAGTCCGCAGGTGGTCTACTGAGGGTAGTCTTCTTGCCCAAGACTTTCTGGACTGATAGAGTCATGTTAGGTTTTCCTCTACCCCGACCTCGGGAGGATTCTGTAGAATTGGGGTTCATCATGTGTTATAGAATTACAGCTGAAAAGAAAGACACTGCTTCTCAGAACAAGGAAACGCAGACCGCACAAAAGTTAGTATGGCTGCGGACAACCCTTCGTGGACCGCACAAAAATGAGTGCAAACGCATAATACCCATCGCGGACCGCACAAAATTGAGTGCGGTCGCGGAGATCCCAGGATCAGAAACTGGTTCTCTGAAGTTACCTTAGTGAGGACCGCCTAATTTTGAGTGCGGCCGCCCATTGCAGACCGCACAAAATTGAGTGTGGCCGCATAATCATTTTGTTGGGTCTCTAAGTTTAACTGTGTGGAACGCACAATTTTGAGGGGGCGCAAAAATCTACCGCAGTCCGCACAAAATTGAGTGCGACCGCACAATTTCAAACACAAGTGCCTTCAATCTAGGGTATCACAGACCGCACAATTTTGTATGAGGCCGCATACCCTAGCACGGACCGCACAAAAATGTGTGCGTCCGCAAAATTCAAATTAGAGCGGCACTGAAGTACGATTAATACTAGGATTTTCACTAATTAGGCATGATTTGTGGCAATTTAAACAATAAAAGCTACTAACCCCAGCCCCTATTATGCATTCAAACACTACCCACATGTTTCTAAGCAACAATTAAGCATCAATTTGACATTTTTGACATGAATCTAACCATAGATAAAAAAGAAAATTAAAACAAAGAGAAAAGAAAAGAAAAGAACAGAAAAGAAAAAAAAAATGAAATTAATTCATTGAAATCAAGATACCAGTAGTGAAACGTAGTAGGAAATCAACACTTGATGAATATGGGAAGAGATTGAAAACAAGAAAGAATGCATTGTGCTTTAGTCTAGCCTGAGAGGTCAGAGGGTGTAAAGTGCGAATAGTCTCAAAAAGTCCTATTTATACTCTGACCATGATGGCCCACAGACTTACTTGAGTGCGGCCGCACAATTTTGGTGCGGTCCACACTCTTTACCTTTTCTAACTCGGCACCTGATTCAATGGTGGGGTCTGCATAAAAACGGTTGCGGCCGCACAGTTTGTGCGGTACGAAACATTTTGACCGCGGCCGCAAATCCTTAAGGGATTTTGTCAGGCCAAACTTCAGAGAGTTGGCATTTTCCATCTTTCAACTATGCGACCGCACATAGAATTGTGTGGTCGCGAATGGCTTATGCGGTCCGCATAATTTCACTACTTGTCTAATTATTTTCCTTGTCAATTTCCTCAACTGCACACCTAATCCCCGCATACACTTCACAACTAGTTAGTCTAAAACAATGCCTAATCTAAAAATAAAAATCAAGAGAAAGAAAAATACATGGGTTGCCTCCCAAGAAGTGCCTGATTTAACGTCCCGACACGATGCATGTTACCATCATTCATTTGAAATGGATCAATGCCAAAACGTGGTCATCATCAACCTTACCAAGGTAGTGCTTCACCCGGTACCCAATGACTCTGAAGATCTCACCATTCTTATTTTTCAAATCTAGAGCACCAAAAGGAGTCACATGTACCACTTCAAAGGACCACTCCACTTTGATTTAAGCTTTTTCGGAATATCCGTAACCGAGAGTTAAATAAAAGAACAAGGTCACTTTTTTTGAATTCTTTGTTCTGAATATAGTTATCATGTAGGTACTTCATCTTGTCCTTATACAATAATGAACCGGAGTAAGCTTGGAACTGGAACTCATCAAGTTCATTCAATTGCTCCACTCGCAGACTGACAGCTACACCCAACTCAAGGTTCAATTTCTTCAACGCCCACATGGCCTTGTGCTCTAATTCCACCGGGAGGTGACATGCTTTCCCGAACACCAACCAATACGGAGACATACCAATTGGACTTTTGTAAGTTGTTCTATAAGCCCAAAGAGCTTCGTCAAGTTTACTTGACCAATCAGTCCGGTTTGCATTGACAGTCTTGGATAGAATACTCTTGATCTCCCTGCTAGAGACTTCAACCTCTCCACTTGCCTGGGGGTGATAGGGGGTTGACACCTTATGACTGACACCATACTCAGAGAGTAAAGTGTCAAAGGCTTTGTTGCAAACATAAGAACCCCCATCACTAATGATGGACCTTGGGGTGCCGAACCTTGTGAATATGTTTTTCTTCAAGAAATCCACCACACTCTGTGCTTCATTGTTGGACAGAGCCACAACTTCAACCCATTTGGAAACGTAATCCACAGCAACAAGAATATAGGTGTTCCTACATGAGATCAAAAATGGACCCGTAACGTTGATGCCCCACACATCGAAAATATCAATCTCGAGAATGGTGGTGAGAGACATCTCATTTTTCTTGGAGATCCCACCAGCCCTTTGGCAATCATCACAATGCTTAACGAGCTCGCTAGCGTCTTCGTACAAGGTAGGCCAATATAATCCACAACTTAGGACCTTTATAGCAGTTCTCGCCCCACCATGGTGACCAACATAGGGAAAAGAATGAAAAGCTTCAAGAATAATAAATTGCTCTTCTTCAGGAACACATCTCCGGATAACACCATCAGTGTAAATTTTGAAAAGCTATGGCTCGTCCTAAGAATGATCCAAGGAGTCCCGTTTGAGCTTTTTCCTTTGGTTTGAAGAGAACTCATTTGGGACAATGTCTCTCACAAGATAGTTGGCCACATCGGCAAACCAAGGCATCCCAGTCAAAGACATGGAAATGAGTTGTTCATCCTGAAACGAATCACTGATCTCAAGGCCATCATGGGGCCTCCTCTCCTCCTCCAATCGCGACAAGTGGTCCGCCACTTGATTCTCACTCCCTTTGTGGACTATGAAATGTCAGTTTGGTACCTATTAGGTACGGGCGAAACTTTTCCATAGCAAAGACAATGGCTAAGAGTTATTTCTCGGTCACCGTATAGTTGACTTGGGCTTCATTCATGGACTTACTAGCATAGTAGACCGGATGAAATCTCTTGTTGATTCTTTGACCAAATATCGCTCCTACCGCCACGTCACTAGCATCGCACATGAGTTCAAATGGTAAGCTCCAATTTGGTGCGGTAATGATGGGAGTGGTAGTCAACCTATATTTTAGTAGCTAAAAAGCCTTCATACAATCATCATTGAACATAAATTTGGCATCTTTTTCCAACAACTTGCACAAGGGGTTCACCACCTTTGAGAAATCCTTGATGAACTGGCGGTAAAACCCTGCGTGACCTAGAAACATCCTCACTCTTTTGACGGAAGTAGGAGGAGGGAGTTTTGATATCACTTCAATTTTTTCTTTATCCACTTCAATACCATTCTTGGAGATCTTGTGGGCGAGGAAAATGCCGTCCTCGACCATAAAGTGGCACTTCTCCCAATTAAGCACTAAGTCGTTCTCTTCATAACATGCCTATACCTTATCAAGATTATCCAAACACTCTTCAAAAGAATCCCCCACAACAGATAAATCATCCATGAAAACCACGAGGAAGTCCTCCACCATGTCAGTGAATATTGCAATCATACACCACTGAAAAGTAGCCGGTGCATTACATAAACCGAAAGGCATCCGCGAGAATTTGAATGTGCCATATGGACAAGTGAATGTGGTATTCTATTGGTCTCCAGGTGCAATAAGAATCTGGTTATATCCGGACCCATCCAAGAAGCAATATAAGCACCTCCCGCTAGCCTATCCAACATTTGATCAAGAAATGGAAGAAATAAATGGTCTTTCCGAGTCACTTTCTTGAGCTTCCTATAATCCATGAATACTCTCCAACCGGTGACAGTTCTTGTGGGGATCAACTCCTTTTTATCATTTATAATCACAGTCATCCCCCCCTCTATGGGATACATTGTACCGGTGAAGTCCATGAACTATCCGAAATGGGGTAGAAAACCACTACATCCAACCACTTGATGATCTCTTTCTTGACTACCTCTTACATGACCTCATTCAACCTTCTTTGATGTTCCACGGAGGGTTTGGCATCCTCCCCCAAAATGGATTTGTGCATTCAAAAAGCGGGGCTTATACCCCGAATATCCTCCAATGTGCAACCTATTGCCTTCTTCTTCCTTCGGAATAACACAAGGGTGTAATCTACCTGCACATTAGTTAAGCACGAGGAAACAATAACAGGTAATGTGGAAAAAAGGCCTAAGAACTCATACCTGAAGTGTGAAGGAAAAGGCTTCAACTCCAATGTGGGAGGCTCTTCGATTGAGGGCTTTGTTGGTGGAGTCTTCCGGTTCTCAAGGTCCAAGGAAAGTTTTCGGGGCCCATATATATATGATACCATTACTTGCAAAGCATTTACACATTCTACCAAGTCTTTAGTGTCATCCTCAACATGATTCAATAACAGAACTTCCAATAGTTGTTCAGTATTAATCACAACACTTGTGTCATCAACAATTACTTCGGTCACAAGATCCACGAACGAACAAACTCCGTTGCTATTAGGCTACCTCATTGACTTACAAACATGGAACATAAAATTTTCATTTCCCACCCGGAAAGTGAGATCCCCAGCTTCCACATCAACTAAGCCCTTCCCTGTAGCTAGGAAAGGTCTCCCCAAAATGGTTGGCACCTCATAGTCAACCTCACAGTCAAGTATCAAAAAATCTGCGGGAAGTATGAACTTGTGGACCCGAACTAGCACATCATCAATTATCCCCAATAGCCTATTCATTGTTTGGTCTGCCATTTGCAACCACATGGATGCCGATCTTGGTTTCCCAATTCCCAATGTCTTTAATAGAGAATACGGCATCAAGTTAATGCTTTCCCCCAAGTCACATAAAGCTTCGGACAAATCGGCACTACCAATAGTGCATGGGATTGAAAAGGCACCGAGATCTTCTAGATTTGGAGCCATGGAATGTACAATGTCACTCACTTGAGTTTTCATTTTGATCGTTTCATAGTTCATTGATCTTTTCTTTGTTACCAAGTCTTTCATGAACTTGGCATATCCCGTCATTTGTTCTAAGGCTTCAACCTCTGGAACATTTACAGACAAACTTTTCATCATATCAATGAACTTGAATTGGTTCTCATTGTTTTGCTTTGCGATCCTTTGAGGATATGGTGGAGGAGGCATTTGGAAAATAAGCCTTGGCTTTGGGCGCTACCGGATCTGGTATGTCTATCAGATGTTCCTTAGACGGGTTCACATCATCTTGTGTCTCCTCCACATTTTCATCAATGTCTATCCTCACCTCATCATTTTCTTGCACATCATTTCTTGGCTCATCATCATCTTGCACCAACACATCATCATCATTCACATTCTTTCTTGAGTGTGAGATACTAGCAACTCTACCTCTCCCACTTCTTGTAGTCACTACCATAGCATGCCCCATATTGTTCCCACCCTTTGGGTTCACCACTGTATCACTTGGTTGTGCCCCCTTAGGGCGAGTATTCAAAGCTTGAGAAATTTGTCCAAGTTGGACTTCTAGGTTGCAGATAGAAGTGTTGTGGGAGGCTAATTGGGCATCGGAGTCGGAATTTTTCTCCATCATTTACTTGAAAATGTTTTCAATCCGTCCCATCTCATTGCTGGAAGAACTAGGAATTTGTGACGGATATGGAGGCGGGTCGTTGTGTTGTTGATACATCAGGGGCCTTTGAATGCCCGACCCCCTATTTCCTTGATTATTGTTTTTCCAACCCCCTTGATTGTTATTGCCTCCTCAATTACTTTGATTGTCTCCACCCCAATTACCATGATTATTTCCTCCCCAATTGCCTTGATTTCCTTGATTACCCCAATTGTGATTGTTGTTGTTCCCTCGATTGCCTTGGTTGTTATTGCTTCCACTATTCCAATTTCCTTGTTGACCATGGTTTCCCCAATTTCCTTGGTTTCCATGCGATCTCTACTGTTGTTGATTTAGAGCATTGCTCCATTGACCTTGGTAATTATTGACATATGGAACCTCTTCACTTTGATCATCATATACATCATCTTGATTGTACCCACTACCACTTTGCTCAAATTGATCCGGATTGTTTTGAACTTGTTGAACTCATTGCCTTCTCTTGTTAACCATTATGTTCACTCCTTCCATGGCATTCACTTGTTTTGGCCCTTGAACTTGTTGAATCTAAGCCTTGGCCAATTGATTCATTGTGGTTTTCAACTCCGCTATATCTTGTCCATGATCATGTAGCTCCTTGTGTAGATGAATAACATTCGGGTTACCTTGAGTAACATTATCTCTACTTTGCCAAGCCGAATATGTATCCGACATTTCATCCAATATTTCACAAGCTTCGGAATACGGCGTGTTCATGAAATTACCCCCGGCGAGTTGATTTACCATACACCGATTAGTTGTATTGATCTCCCTATAAAAGGTTTGTTGGATCATGGCCTCAGTCATGTTGTTGTTAGGTCACTCTTTGACCATTGTGCGGTACCTCTCCCAAATCTCATGTAACGGTTCATTTGGCTCTTGTTCAGAAGCTAGGATCTAATCTCTTAGTGTTTCCATATGTCCCAGAGAAAAGAACTTCGCGATAAACTTCTCGGCCAACTTATCCCAAGTGTGGATGGAATGGTTGGGTAACCTCTCAAGCCAATCTAAAGTCTTCCCCTTTAGAGAAAATAGGAAAATCCTTAACCTCAATGCGTCCTCGGAGACATTAGTTTGCTTGCTCCCCCAGCACGTGTCAACAAAACCTTTGAGATGCTTATAGAAGTTTTGGTGTGGAGTTCCGATGAAGAAACCCCTCTGTTCCAAAGTGTAATCATGACATTGGTTAATTGAAAGTTGCCCACCCTAATCCGTGGCGGGACTATTGCATTTGCATAGCCTTCGTTGGGCAACACCCGGTGTTCTGTCATTGCAGGAGGTGGGGGAGGGTTTGGGATGTTGTCATGAGGCGGGCGACCTCTCCTTTGGACTTGAGGTTCAAGATGAACCTCATCCACTTGTTCGTCATTTACCTCCTCCCTCAGTGGTATATTCCCGAGGGTTTCATTGTTAAGAGCAATTTGGTACCTAAAAGCAATTCACACACAAAATTAAAAAAAATAGAAGGAAAGAAAAACAAAACACACAAATACTTAGATATATAGCTAAGACCGTCTAACTCCCCGGAAACAACGCCAAAAATTGATCGGGTCCAAGCCTACACTACTATTGAGTAGCGAGGGTGGTCGATGCAGTTTTAACCCAACTAGGTCGGGATCGAATCCAAAGGGAGTTAATGTTTGGAATTTGGTTTATATCTATGCTAGATGCGGGATTTGATTCTAATTACACTTCCACAAGTTAGGGATTGATTTCTACTTCTAACTTTACTCTAATGATTGCAATAATTGAAGCCAAGGACAATTTTGTTGTTGTTGTTTTTCAAGTGTTTAAAAGAGACTAGGGTGGTGGCTTCTACCTAGGTGAATATCTAATGGGCAGCAAAATATAGGGCAAGCTTGATTAGTTGGGATTGTAATATAGCTGTCCCACCCCGTTACTCACTCTCTACCTCTCGGTAGCTTGAGTGATTTTGCCCAATTTGGCTTTTTCAAGCCAAATGGGTATTCATACAAATCAAGTGATATTATCTCAAGTTGGGTATTACTAAAAGGAGTCACATGTACCACTTCAGAAGGACCACTCCACTTTGATTTAAGCTTTTTCGGAATATCCGTAACCGAGAGTTAAGTAAAAGAACAAGGTCACTTTTTTTGAATTCTTTGTTCTGAATATACTTATCATGTAGGTACTTCATCTTGTCCTTATACAATAATGAACCGGAGTAAGCTTGGAACTGAAACTCATCAAGTTCATTCAATTGCTCCACTCGCAGACTGACAGCTACACCCCACTCAAGGTTCAATTTCTTCAACGCCCACATGGCCTTGTGCTCTAATTCCACCGGGAGGTGACATGCTTTCCCGAACACCAACCAATACGGAGACATACCAATTGGACTCTTGTAAGTTGTTCTATAAGCCCAAAGAGCTTCGTCAAGTTTCCTTGACCAATCAGTCCGGTTTGCATTGACAGTCTTGGATAGAATACTCTTGATCTCCCTGCTAGAGACTTCAACCTGTCCACTTGCCTGGGGGTGATAAGGGGTTGACACCTTATGACTGACACCATACTCAGAGAATAAAGTGTCAAAGGCTTTGTTGAAAAAATAATAACCCCCGTCACTAATGATGGACCTTGGGGTGCCGAACCTTGTGAATATGTTTTTCTTGAAGAAAGCCACCACACTCCGTGCTTCATTGTTGGACAGAGCCACAACTTCAGCCCATTTGGAAACGTAATCCACAACAACAAGAATATAAGTGTTCCTACATGAGCTCAAAAATGGACCCGTAACGTTGATGCCCCACACATCGAAAATATCAATCTCGAGAATGGTGGTGAGAGACATCTCAATTTTCTTGGAGATCCCACCGGCCCTTTGGCAATCATCACAATGCTTAACGAGCTCGCTAGCGTCTTCGTACAAGGTAGGCCAATATAATCCAAAACTTAGGACCTTTATAGCAGTTCTCGCCCCACCATGGTGACCAACATAGGGAAAATAATGGAAAGCTTCAAGAATAATAAATTGCTCTTCTTCAGGAACACATCTCCGGATAACACCATCAGTGTAAATTTTGAAAAGCTATGGCTCGTCCTAAGAATGATCCAAGGAGTCCCGTTTGAGCTTTTTCCTTTGGTTTGAAGAGAACTCATTTGGGACAATGTCGCTCACAAGATAGTTGGCCACATCGGCAAACCAAGGCATCCCAGTCAAAGACATGGAAATGAGTTGTTCATCCTGAAACGAATCACTGATCTCAAGTCCATCATGGGGCCTCCGCTCCTCCTCCAATCGCGACAAGTGGTCCGCCACTTGATTCTCACTCCCTTTGTGAACTATGAAATGTCACTTTGGTACCTATTAGGTACGGGCGAAACTTTTCCATAGCAAAGACAATGGCTAAGAGTTATTTCTCGGTCACCGTATAGTTGACTTGGGCTTCATTCATGGTCTTACTAGCATAGTAGACCGGATGAAATCTCTTGTTGATTCTTTGCCCATATATCGCTCCTACCGCCACATCACTAGCATCGCACATGAGTTCAAATGGTAAGCTCCAATTTGGCGCGGTAATGATGGGAGTGGTAGTCAACCTATATTTTAGTAGCTAAAAAGCCTTCATACAATCATCATTGAACATAAATTTGGCATCTTTTTCCAACAACTTGCACAAGGGGTTCACCACCTTTGAGAAATCCTTGATGAACTGGCGGTAAAACCCTGCGTGACCTAGAAACATCCTCACTCTTTTGACGGAAGTAGGAGGAGGGAGTTTTGATATCACTTCAATTTTTTCTTTATCCACTTCAATACCATTCTTGGAGATCTTGTGGGCGAGGAAAATGCCGTCCTCGACCATAAAGTGGCACTTCTCCCAATTAAGCACTAAGTCATTCTCTTCATAACGTGCCTATACCTTATCAAGATTATCCAAAAACTCTTCAAAAGAATCCCCCACAACAGATAAATCATCCATGAAAACCACGAGGAAGTCCTCCACCATGTTAGTGAATATTGCAATCATACACCACTGAAAAGTAGCCGGTGCATTACATAAACCGAAAGGCATCCGCGAGAATGCGAATGTGCCATATGGACAAGTGAATGTGATATTCTATTGGTCTCCAGGTGCAATAAGAATGTGGTTATATCCGGACCCATCCAAGAAGCAATATAAGCACCTCCCGCTAGCCTATCCAACATTTGATCAAGAAATGGAAGAAATAAATGGTTTTTCTGAGTCACTTTCTTGAGCTTCCTATAATCCATGAATACTCTCCAACCGGTGACTGTTCTTGTGGGGATCAACTCATTTTTATCATTTATAATCACACTCATCCCCCCCTCTATGGGACACATTGTACCGGTGAAGTCCATGAACTATCCGAAATGGGGTAGAAAACCCCTACATCCAACCACTTGATGATCTCTTTCTTGACTACCTCTTACATGACCTCATTCAACCTTCTTTGATGTTCCACAGAGGGTTTGGCCTCCTCCCCCAAAATGGATTTGTGCATTCAAAAAGCGGGGCTTATACCCCGAATATCCTCCAATGTGAAACCTATTGCCTTCTTCTTCCTTCGGAGCACCACAAGGGTGTAATCTACCTGCACATTAGTTAAGCACGAGGAAACAATAACAAGTAATGTGGAAAAAAGGCCTAAGAGCTCATACCTGAAGTGTGAAGGCAAAGGCTTCAACTCCAATGTGGGAGGCTCTTCGATTGAGGGCTTTGTTGGTGGAGTCTTCCGGTTCTCAAGGTACAAGGAAAGTTTTCGGGGCCCATATATATATGATACCATTACTTGCAAAGCATTTACACATTCTACCAAGTCTTTAGTGTCATCCTCATCATGATTCAATAACACAACTTCCAATAGGTGTTCAGTATTAATCACAACACTTGTGTCATCAACAATTACTTCGGTCACAAGATCCACGAACGAACAAACTTCGTTGCTATTAGGCTACCTCATTGACTTACAAACATGGAACATAAAATTTTCATTTCCCACCCGGAAAGTGAGCTCCCCAGCTTCCACATCAACTAAGGCCTTCCCTGTAGCTAGGAAAGGTCTCCCCAAAATGGTTGGCACCTCATAGTCAACCTCACAGTCAAGTATCACAAAATCTGCGGGAAGTATGAACTTGTGGACCCGAACTAGCACATCATCAATTATCCACAATGGCCTCTTCATTGTTTGGTCTGCCATTTGCAACCACATGGATGTCGGTCTTGGTTGCCCAATTCCCAATGTCTTTAATAGAGAATAGGGCATCAGGTTAATGCTTGCCCCCAAGTCACATAAAGCTTCGGACAAATCGGCACTACAAATAGTGCATGGGATTGAAAAGGCACCGAGGTCTTCTAGATTTGGAGCCATGGAATGTACAATGTCACTCACTTGAGTTTTCAATTTGATCGTTTCACAGTTCATTGATCTTTTCTTTTTTACCAAGTCTTTCATGAACTTGGCATATCCCGTCATTTGTTCTAAGGCTTCAACCACTGGAACATTTACAGACAAACTTTTCATCATATCAATGAACTTGAATTGGTTCTCATTGTTTTGCTTTGCGATCCTTTGAGCATATGGTGGAGGAGGCATTTGGAAAATAAGCCTTGGCTTTGGGCGCTACCGGATCTGGTATGTCTATCACATGTTCCTTAGACGGGTTCACATCATCTTGTGTCTCCTCCACATTTTCATCAATGTCTATCCTCACCTCATCATTTTCTTGCACATCATTTCTTGCTCATCATCATCTTGCACCAACGCATCATCATCATTCACATTCTTTCTTGAGTGTGAGATACTAGCAACTCTACCTCTCCCACTTCTTGTAGTCACTACCATAGCATGCCCCATATTGTTCCCACCCTTTGGGTTCACCACCGTATCACTTGGTTGTGCCCCCTTAGGGCGAGTATTCAAAGCTTGAGAAATTTGTCCAAGTTGGACTTCTAGGTTGCAGATAGAAGTGTTGTGGGAGGCTAATTGGGCATCGGAGTCGGCATTTTTCTCCATCATTTGCTTGAACATGTTTTCAATCCGTCCCATCTCATTATTGGAAGAACTAGGACTTTGTGACGGATATGGAGGCGGGTCGTTGTGTTGTTGATACATCAGGGGCCTTTGAATGCCCGACCCCCTATTTCCTTGATTATTGTTTTTCCAACCCCCTTGATTGTTATTGCCTCCTCAATTACTTTGATTGTCTCCACCCCAATTACCATGATTATTTCCTCCCCAATTGCCTTGATTTCCTTGATTACCCCAATTGTGATTGTTGTTGTTCCCTCGATTGCCTTGGTTGTTATTGCTTCCACTATTCCAATTTCCTTGTTGACCATGGTTTCCCCAATTTCCTTGGTTTCCATGTGATCTCTACTGTTGTTGATTTAGGGCATTGCTCCATTGACCTTGGTAATTGTTGACATATTGAACCTCTTCACTTTGATCATCATATACATCATCTTTATTGTACCCACTACCACTTTGCTCAAATTGATCCGGATTGTTTTGAACTTGTTGAACTCATTGCCTTCTCTTGTTAACCATTATGTTCACTCCTTCCATGGCATTCACTTGTTTTGGCCCTTGAACTTGTTGAATCTAAGCCTTGGCCAATTGATTCATTGTGGTTTTCAACTCCGCTATATCTTGTCCATGATCATATAGCTCCTTGTGTAGATGAATAACATTCGGGTTACCTTGAGGAACATTATCTCTACTTTGCCAAGCCGAATATGTATCCGAAATTTCATCCAATATTTCACAAGCTTCGGAATACGGCGTGTTCATGAAATTACCCCCGGCGAGTTGATTTACCATACACCGATTAGTTGTATTGATCCTCCTATAAAAGGTTTGTTGGATCATGGCCTCGGTCATGTCGTTGTTAGGTCACTCTTTGAACATTGTGCGGTACCTCTCCCAAATCTCATGTAACGGTTCATTTGGCTCTTGTTCAGAAGCTAGGATCTAATCTCTTAGTGTTTCCATATGTCCCAGAGAAAAGAACTTCGCGATAAACTTCTCGGCCAACTTATCCCAAGTGTGGATGGAATGGTTGGGTAACCTCTCAAGCCAATCTAAAGTCTTCCCCTTTAGAGAAAATAGGAAAACCCTTAACCTCAATGCGTCCTCGGAGACATTAGTTTGCTTGCTCCCCCAGCACGTGTCAACAAAACCTTTGAGATGCTTATAGGAGTTTTGGTGTGGAGTTCCAATGAAGAAACCCCTCTGTTCCAAAGTGTAAGCATGACATTGGTTAATTGAAAGTTGCCCGCCCTAATCCGTGGCGGGACTATTGCATTTGCATAGCCTTCGTTGGGCAACACCCGGTGTGCTGTCGTTGCAGGAGGTGGGGGAGGGTTTGGGATGTTGTCATGAGGCAGGCGACCTCTCCTTTGGACTTGAGGTTCAAGATGAACCTCATCCACTTGTTCGTCATTTACCTCCTCCCTCAGTGGTATATTCCCGAGGGTTTCATTGTTAAGAGCCATTTGGTACCTAAAAGCAATTCACACACAAAATTAAAAAAAATAGAAGGAAAGAAAAACAAAACACACAAATACTTAGATATATAGCTAAGACCGTCTAACTCCCCGGAAACAACGCCAAAAATTGATCGGGTCCAAGCCTACACGACTATTGAGTAGCGAGGGTGGTCGATGCAGTTTTAACCCAACTAGGTCGGGATCGAATCCAAAGGGAGTTAATGTTTGGAATTTGGTTTATATCTATGCTAGATGCGGGATTTGATTCTAATTACACTTCCACAAGTTAGGGATTGATTTCTACTTCTAACTTTACTCTAATGATTGCAATAATTGAAGCCAAGGACAATTTTGTTGTTGTTGTTTTTCAAGTGTTTAAAAGAGACTAGGGTGGTGGCTTCTACCTAGGTGAATATCTAATGGGCAGCAAAATATAGGGCAAGCTTGATTAGTTGGGATTGTAATATAGTTGTCACACCCCGGTACTCACTCTATACCTCTCGGTAGTTTGAGTGATTTTGCCCAATTTGGCTTTTTCAAGCCAAATGGGTATTCATACAAATCAAGTGATATTAGCTCAAGTTGGGTATTACTAAAAGGAGTCACATGTACCACTTCAGAAGGACCACTCCACTTTGATTTAAGCTTTTTCGGAATATCCGTAACCGAGAGTTAAGTAAAAGAACAAGGTCACTTTTTTTGAATTCTTTGTTCTGAATATACTTATCATGTAGGTACTTCATCTTGTCCTTATACAATAATGAACCGGAGTAAGCTTGGAACTGAAACTCATCAAGTTCATTCAATTGCTCCACTCGCAGACTGACAGCTACACCCTACTCAAGGTTCAATTTCTTCAACGCCCACATGGCCTTGTGCTCTAATTCCACCGGGAGGTGACATGCTTTCCCGAACACCAACCAATACGGAGACATACCAATTGGACTCTTGTAAGTTGTTCTATAAGCCCAAAGAGCTTCGTCAAGTTTCCTTGACCAATCAGTCTGGTTTGCATTGACAGTCTTGGATAGAATACTCTTGATCTCCCTGCTAGAGACTTCAACCTGTCCACTTGCCTGGGGGTGATAGGGGGTTGACACCTTATGACTGACACCATACTCAGAGAGTAAAGTGTCAAAGGCTTTGTTGCAAAAATAATAACCCCCGTCACTAATGATGGACCTTGAGGTGCCGAACCTTGTGAATATGTTTTTCTTGAAGAAAGCCACCACACTCCGTGCTTCATTGTTGGACAGAGCCACAACTTCAAACCATTTGGAAACGTAATCCACAGCAACAAGAATATAAGTGTTCCTACATGAGCTCAAAAATGGACCCGTAACGTCGATGCCCCACACATCGAAAATATCAATCTCGAGAATGGTGGTGAGAGACATCTCATTTTTCTTGGAGATCCCACCGGCCCTTTGGCAATCATCACAATGCTTAACGAGCTCGCTAGCGTCTTCGTACAAGGTAGGCCAATAGAATCCACAACTTAGGACCTTTATAGCAGTTCTCGCCCCACCATGGTGACCAACATAGGGAAAATAATGGAAAGCTTCAAGAATAATAAATTGCTCTTCTTCAGGAACACATCTCCGGATAACACCATCAGTGTAAATTTTGAAAAGCTATGGCGCGTCCTAAGAATGATCCAAGGAGTCCCGTTTGAGCTTTTTCCTTTGGTTTGAAGAGAACTAATTTGGGACAATGTCGCTCACAAGATAGTTGGCCACATCGGCAAACCAAGGCATCCCAGTCAAAGACATGGGAAATGATTTGTTCATCCTAAAACGAATCATTGATCTCAAGGCCATCATGGGGCCTCCGCTCCTCCTCCAATCGCGACAAGTGGTCCGCCACTTGATTCTCACTCCCTTTGTGGACTATGAAATGTCACTTTGGTACCTATTAGGTACGGGCGAAACTTTTCCATAGCAAAGACAATGGCTAAGAGTTATTTCTCGGTCACCGTATAGTTGACTTGGGCTTCATTCATGGTCTTACTAGCATAGTAGACCGGATGAAATCTCTTGTTGATTCTTTGCCCAAATATCGCTCCTACCGCCACGTCACTAGCATCGCACGTGAGTTCAGATGGTAAGCTCCAATTTGGTACGGTAATGGTGGGAGTGGTTGTCAACCTATATTTGAGTAGCTAAAAAGCCTTCATACAATCATCATTGAACATAAATTTGGCATCTTTTTCCAACAACTTGCACAAGGGGTTCACCACCTTTGAGAAATCCTTGATGAACTGGCGGTAAAACCCTGCGTGACCTAGAAACATCCTCACTCTTTTGACGGAAGTAGGAGGAGGGAGTTTTGATATCACTTCAATTTTTTCTTTATCCACTTCAATACCATTCTTGGAGATCTTGTGGGCAAGGAAAATGCCGTCCTCGACCATAAAGTGGCACTTCTCCCAATTAAGCACTAAGTCGTTCTCTTCATAACGTGCTTATACCTTATCAAGATTATCCAAACACTCTTCAAAAGAATCCCCCACAACAGAGAAATGATCCATGAAAACCACGAGGAAGTCCTCCACCATGTCAGTGAATATTGCCATCATACACCACTGAAAAGTAGCCGGTGCATTAAATAAACCGAAAGGCATCCGCGAGAATGCGAATGCGCCATCTGGACAAGTGAATGTGGTATTCTCTTGGTCTCCAGGTGCAATAAGAATCTGGTTATATCCGGACCCATCCAAGAAGCAATATACGCACCTCCCGCTAGCCTATCCAACATTTGATCAAGAAATGGAAGAAACAAATGGTCTTTCCGAGTCACTTTCTTGAGCTTCCTATAATCCATGAATACTCTCCAACTGGTGACAGTTCTTGTGGGGATCAACTCATTTTTATCATTTGTAATCACAGTCATCCCCCTCTCTTTGGGACACATTGTACCGGTGAAGTCCATGAACTATCCTAAATGGGGTAGAAAACCCCTACATCCAACCACTTGATGATCTCTTTCTTGACTACCTCTTACATGAACTCATTCAACCTTCTTTGATGTTCCACGGAGGGTTTGGCATCCTCCCCCAATATGATTTTGTGCATTCAAAAGGTGGGGCTTATACCCCGAATATCCTCCAATGTGCAACCTATTGCATTATTCTTCCTTTGGAG
This sequence comes from Nicotiana undulata, assembly GCA_005239495.1. Classification (NCBI taxonomy): domain Eukaryota; kingdom Viridiplantae; phylum Streptophyta; class Magnoliopsida; order Solanales; family Solanaceae; genus Nicotiana; species Nicotiana undulata. Next base: position 25,684 of record ML281507.1, read on the forward strand.
CACCACAATGGTGTAATATACCTGCACGTTAGTTAAGCACGAGGAAAGAATAACAGGTAATGTGGAAAAAAGGCCTAAGAACTCATACCTAAAGTGTGAAGGCAAAGGCTTCAACTCCAATGTGGGAGGCTCTTCTATTGAGGGCTTTGTTGGTGGAGTCTTCCGGTTCTCAAGGTCCAAGGAAAGTTTACGGGACCCATATATATATATATGATACCATTACTTGCAAAGCATTTACACATTCTACCAAGTCTTTAGTGTCATCCTCATCATGATTCAATAACACAGTTTCCAATGGGTGTTCAGTATTAATCACAACACTTGTGTCATCAACAATTACTTCGGTCACAAGATCCACGAACGAACAAACTTCGTTGCTATTAGGCTACCTCATTGACTTACAAACATGGAACATAAAATTTTCATTTCCCACCCGGAAAGTGAGCTCCCTAGCTTCCACATCAACTAAGGCCTTCCCTGTAGCTAGGAAAGGTCTCCCCAAAATGGTTGGCACCTCATAGTCAACCTCACAGTCAAGTATCACAAAATCTGCGGGAAGTATGAACTTGTGGACCCGAACTAGCACATCATCAATTATCCACAATGGCCTCTTCATTGTTTGGTCTGCCATTTGCAACCACATGGATGCCGGTCTTGGTTGCCCAATTCCTAATGTCTTTAATAGAGAATAGGGCATCAGGTTAATGCTTGCCCCCAAGTCACATAAAGCTTCGGAGAAATCGGCACTACAAATAGTGCATGGGATTGTAAAGGCACCGAGGTCTTCTAGATTTGGAGCCATGGAATGTACAATGTCACTCACTTGAGTTTTCATTTTGATCGTTTCACAGTTCATTGATCTTTTCTTTTTTATCAAGTCTTTCATGAACTTGGCATATCCCGTCATTTGTTCTAAGGCTTCAACCACTGGAACATTTACAGACAAACTTTTCATCATATCAATGAACTTGAATTGGTTCTCATTGTTTTGCTTTGCGATCCTTTGAGGATATGGTGCAGGAGGCATTTGGAAAATAAGCCTTGGCTTTGGGCACTACCGGATCTGGTATGTCTATCACATGTTCCTTAGACGGGTTCACATCATCTTGTGTCTCCTCCACATTTTCATCAATGTCTATCCTCACCTCATCATTTCCTTGCACATCATTGCTTGTCTCATCATCATCTTGCTCAACGCATCATCATCATTCACATTCTTTCTTGAGTGTGAGATACTAGCAACTCTACCTCTCCCACTTCTTGTAGTCACTACCATAGCATGCCCCATATTGTTCCCACCCTTTAGGTTCACCACCGTATCACTTGGTCTTGCCCCCTTAGTGCGAGTATTCAAAGATTGAGAAATTTGGCCAAGTTGGACTTCTAGGTTGCAGATAGAAGTGTTGTGGGAGGCTAATTGGGCATCGGAGTCGGTATTTTTCTCCATCATTTGCTTGAACATGTTTTCAATCCGTCCCATCTCATTGTTGGAAGAACTAGGACTTTGTGACGGATATGGAGGCGGGTCGTTGTGTTGTTGATACATCGGGGGCCTTTGAATGCCCGACCCCCTATTTCCTTGATTATTGTTTTTCCAACCCCCTTGATTGTTATTGCCTCCTCAATTACTTTGATTGTCGCCACCCCAATTACCATGATTATTTCCTCCCCAATTGCCTTGATTTCCTTGATTACCCCAATTTTGATTGTTGTTGTTCCCTTGATTGCCTTGGTTGTTATTGCTTCCACTATTCCAATTTCCTTGTTGACCATGGTATCCCCAATTTCCTTGGTTTCCATGTGATCTCTACTGTTGTTGATTTAGAGCATTGCTCCATTGACCTTGGTAATTATTGACATATTGAACCTCTTCAGTATGATCATCATATACATCATCTTGATTGTACCCACTACCACTTTGCTCAAATTGATCCGGATTGTTTTGAACTTGTTGAACTCATTGCCTTCTCTTGTTAACCATTATGTTCACTCCTTCCATGGCATTCACTTGTTTTGGCCCTTGAACTTGTTGAATCTAAGCCTTGGCCAATTGATTCATTGTGGTTTTCAACTCCGCTATATCTTGTCCATGATCATGTAGCTCCTTGTGTAGATGAATAACATTCGGGTTACTTTGAGGAACATTATCTCTACTTTGCCAAGCCGAATATGTATCCGACATTTCATCCAATATTTCACAAGCTTCGGAATACGGCGTGTTCTTGAAATTACCCCCAGCGAGTTGATTTACCACACACTGATTAGTTGTATTGATCCCCCTATAAAAGGTTTGTTGGATCATGGCCTCGGTCATGTCGTTGTTAGGTCACTCTTTGACCATTGTGCGGTACCTCTCCGAAATCTCATGTAACGGTTCATTTGGCTCTTGTTCAGAAGCTAGGATCTAATCTCTTAGCGTTTCCATATGTCCCAGAGAAAAGAACTTCGCGATAAACTTCTCGGCCAACTCATCCCAAGTGTGGATGGAATGGTTGGGTAACCTCTCAAGCCAATCTAAAGTCTTCCCCTTTAGAGAAAATAGGAAAATCCTTAACCTCAATGCGTCCTCGGAGACATTAGTTTGCTTGCTCCCCCAACACGTGTTAACAAAACCTTTGAGATGCTTATAGGAGTTTTGGTGTGGAGTTCTGATGAAGAAACACCTCTGTTCCAAAGTGTAAGCATGACATTGGTTAATTGAAAGTTGCCCGCCCTAATCCGTGGCGGGACTATTGCATTTGCATAGCCTTCGTTGGGCAACACCCGGTGTGCTGTCGTTGCAGGAGGTGGGGGAGGGTTTGGGATGTTGTCATGAGGCGGGCGACCTCTCCTTTGGACTTGAGGTTCAAGATGAACCTCATCCACTTGTTCGTCATTTACCTCCTCCCTCAGTGGTATATTCCCGAGGGTTTCATTGTTAAGAGCAATTTGGTACCTAAAAGCAATTCACACACAAAATTAAAAAAAAAATAGAAGGAAAAAAAAATAAAACACACAAATACTTAGATATATAGCTAAGACCGTCTAACTCCCCGGCAATAACGCCAAAAATTGATCGGGTCCAAGCCTACACTACTATTGAGTAGCGAGGGTGGTCGATGCAGTTTTAACCCAACTAGGTCGGGAACGAATCCAAAGGGAGTTAATGTTTGGAATTTGGTTTATATCTATGCTAGATGCGGGATTTGATTCTAATTACCCTTCCACAAGTTAGGGTTTGATTTCTACTTCTAACTTTACTCTAATGATTGCAATAATTGAAGCCAAGGACAATTTTGTTGTTGTTGTTTTTCAAGTGTTTAAAAGAGACTAGGGTGGTGACTTCTACCTAGGTGAATATCTAACGGGCAGCAAAATATAGGGCAAGCTTGATTAGTTGGGATTGTAATATAGCTGTCACACCCCGGTACTCACTCTATACCTCTCGGTCGTTTGAGTGATTTTGCCCAATTTGGCTTTTTCAAGCCAAATGGGTATTCATACAAATCAAGTGATATTAGCTCAAGTTGGGTATTACTATCTCTAGGTTTAACCCTTTAATTGGAGATATCAATTTCTTGAGTTCACCCCAATTCCTTGTTAGCCTAGTTTTTCTAGACTTGGTCCTTCTTTCTCATGTAGAGACTAAGTCATAAATGCATGAATCAGTGTTTGCAACCATTAATTCTATAGTTCTAGCAAGAACTAGGCTAATTATCACGAACCCATTCGAATTCAAGCCCTAAAATGAAACACCAATTAAATATCCACACTAAGGTTGAGTCACAACCCTACCTATGAGTTTAACTACTCATGAAAATAGAAGAAATTAAAGATGAAATGAAGATAAAATCCATAATATGAGATTAAGGAATGAAAATCTAATGTTAATAATGAATCTAGTACAAAATTTCCCAAAACAGAATATTCAGCCATCTCAGATGCTCTTACAAAACATGACGTAACCTAAAAATGACAAAGAGTTCTATTTATACTAAGCTAAAAATATCTGACAAGAATGCCCTTGCGGAGGTTATGCGGCCGCATAATTCTGAGTGCGGTCCGCACTCCTCTCTTTTGCTGAAGTTGCCAGCTCTCTGAATCTCATTCATCGCGGTCCACGTAATTTTCATTGCAGCCACACAGGGACTTTCACGTCCGCACATTTATGATGCGGTACGCGCTCATCATGTAGCCTTAAATTGCAAATCTCTGAATCTCTCTTTCACGGACTGCGTACTTTTGATCGCGGCCGCGCAATAGCTTTTGCGGCCGCACTGCTCTTTCCTCAGTCTTGGTTTTTGTTCAACTTTTGACTCCTTTGTAAGTTGATTTTGATTCCCTTGGATCATTTTGGACAATCTCCGCAAGCAAGCATATTTCATTACTTTCCGGGAATACCTTCAAGCATTTTTGGCCTAAAACACAAGTAAAAGAGAGAAAATAATAGGTTAAAATCCTTACTTATCATGTTGTTGAAATGAGGCCGGCCCTGCCTGGGGAAGGAGTGGCTCCCAAACCAGCTAAGGACAAGAAAAGGATAAGGGTCTCGCCTTCCGATACCCCAAAGCCTAAGAAGAGTAAGGCCCGCAAGGCCAAGAATGACTTCGCTGCTCTGTCTGCTGTCGTAGCCCTAAAACTACGAGATGAAGAAGAGGCTAGTTGTGAGATGGTTTCTCGAAAGAGGGGAAGCATCGAAGCTTCAAAAGCAACTGAGTCGGTGATGGTCGAGGAGACTCATCCTCGGACCGAGGAGATCTTGGAAGGTGGTTCGAGCAAAGTCCTCGAGTCATCGGGGGCCGAAGATATTTCCTACCGTGATGAACAACCGGCGAGTGTGCTGGAAGGGTCCGGTTCCGAGGCCCTTCAAAAGAGAGAAAGTGCCCCAAGTGACTTGCTTAGGGCCATCAATATTGATTATTCGCTGCCCGGCCCCACATTTTCTGAAGGGAAATTTCGGGAGGCTCGCTCTGTGGAGACCCTTGATGTGGGAATAGCCCATGAAGGGGAAGACATATTCCGTGGCTACCTCGTGGGGGTCGATGATGTTTTCGACCTATACACGACGATCATTTTTTATGAGGCCCAGCGACTTCTGGACCAGGTAAATTTCATCCCCCGTTATTACATTTGCTTTTATTTCCTTTTGTCTCATTTATTTCCTTTATCCATAGGTTGTGACGCTTCATCGGGCGTTCACCAAGTCCCAAGCCGAGCTGAACCAGTGTGAGGCCGATCTCAAAAGGCTCACGGAGGAGAGAGACTGTCACGACCCAAAACCTATGGGTTGTGATGGCGCCGGACACCACTGTCAGGCAAGCCAACCCCTTAATCAATTGAAATACCTTCCTGTTTAACAATTTCGAAATCGTTTCCTTTATTGTATTTCATAATCAAATAAATAAATTTTTGTAAATTAAACACGACAAGAAATCTATTTAATTCCATAAACAAGACTCAACACATCCCCAGAACCCGGTGACACAAGTACATGAGCAGTTTCTAAGAATTTATACAATTATACAACTCTTGTCCGAGAAATAAATGGGACAAAGGCAATAGATAGAAAATGTAAGTACACATAAGAGAGACTCCGACAACTGTGGAACGCTTCTGGATGAATGCAGTTCGTATAAGTCTTCCAAGCCAATCATTGTACTATAAAGGTACCTGTGCAACAAAATGCACAGAATGTGTAGTATGAGTACATATACATATATGTACCCAGTGAGTATCCCGTCTAATCTCGAAGAAGTAGTGACGAGAGGTCGACTCGATACTCACTAAGGTCCAACAGTGATAATAATAGACAGGATATAAGGAAAACAATAGGCATGTAAGACAAATAAACATCGAAATGCATCAATAAGAGGTATCCAAATAACGGTGTAAATCAAGCAAGTCCTGTATCCACCGTGGCGTACAGCCCGATCCCAAAGTTAAATCACTCTCATCACTCCGCCGTGGCGTACGACCCGATCCCATAACGAAATCACTCTCATCACTCTGCCGTGGCGTACGGCCCGATCCCATAATGAAATCACTCTCATCACTCCGCCGTGGCGTACGACCCGATCCCATAATGAAATCACTCTCATCACTCCGCCGTGGCGTACGACCCGACCCCATAATGAATTTACTCTCATCACTCCGTCGTGGAGTACGACCCGATCCCATAGTGTAATCACTGTCATCACTCCGTCGTGGCGTACGGTCCAATCCCATAATGAATCAATCATCACTCTTAAGTCAAGCCAAGTATCACGACGTTCAAAGACAAC
>ML281508.1:9387-104507 GCA_005239495.1 Nicotiana undulata
AAAATGTTGTTGTTCATCCTTTTGATATTATCAAGCTTTGCATATCCCAAGAAGGATGTCCAATATCCTTGAGGTAAAGAGCCTCAACCATCAGAAAATTTTTGTTGTACTGTTGCTACACTGTAGCGTGAACAGTGCAGCAGTTACCTAAGTTGTCACATCTTCCATCGTTGTCCCATCTCTCGATTCTGCTGCTGAGGTGTGCTAAGGGATCAGGTCCCTCAGCTGGTTTTTCTTTATCACATCTATGCATGAGCCGACGTTCACATGAGCTGAAGTTTCTAGACGCATGGATGACTTTGTGATGCTGCTAGTATAATATTGACCTGGTTTTTACAAGGAAAGTTTGTTATATCATCAAAACAAACTACAACTCATCAATGTATATAAACTTGACAAGGCTCTCTATGGTCTCAAGCAAGCACCTAGAGCTGGGTACGAGAGATTGTCAAAATTCCTGCTGGAACATGGGTACAAACGAGGCAAAATAGACAGTACTTTGTTCTTAAAGGAAAAGGGAAAAGATCTTCTGATTGTACAAATTTATGTTGATGATATCATATTTGGGGCAACAACTGAGAAGCTCAGCAAGGAATTTGCTACATTAATGGGGAGTGAGTTTGAAATGAGTATGATGGGTGAGCTAACCTTTTTCTTAGGTCTGCAAATCAAACAAACTCCACATGGAACAATGATTCATCAGCAAAAGTATGTGAGAGAACTCCTCAAGAAGTTCAAAATGGAAGATTCAAAGGAGATAGATACCCCAATAGCCACAGCTACAAAATTAGATGTGGATGAACCTGGTTCATCCTTTGATCAAAAGACATACATAGGGATGATTGGATCTCTACTATATCTTACTGCAAGTAGACCTGATATTGTGTTCAATGTGGGACTATGTGCTAGGTTTCAAGCCAATCCAAAGGAGTCCCATCTCACTGCAGTGAAGAGAATTTTGAGATATTTGAAGGGCACTACTGATTTGTGCCTTTGGTATCCTAAATGTAGTAATTTTGCCTTGTAGGATATGTTGATGCTGATTATACAGGTTTCCTGGTTGACAGGAAAAGTACTTCAGGCATGGCTCACTTTTTGGGCTCCTGCCTTGTATCTTGGGCTACCAAGAAACAAAATTCAGTAGCCTTGTCTACTACTGAGGCTGAATATGTGACAGCAGCCTCTTGTTATGCTCAGTTGCTATGGATTAAGCAACAACTCCTGGACTTTGGTATAGATATGGGATGCATTCCTATTTACTGTGATAACACTAGTGCAATTAGTATGACTAAGAACCCGGTTCATCACAAGAGAACTAAGCACATAGATGTTAGGCACCATTTCCTGAGGGATAATTATGAGAAGGGGATGATCTCAATTGAATTCTGTGCCACTGATCATCAAATTGCTGATATATTTACCAAAGCATTGAGTAGGGAGCATATTGAGAGAAACATGCTTGAATTAGGGATTATTAAGATCACCTAATTGAAGAAAAAAAAAGGAGGAGGAAGTTTTCTAGCTAGAAATTTTAATTAGGTACTTAATCAGATTAATCATTGCTCAGCTCTATGTCTTTGTTGTCATACTCTTCTGCCATGTATTAATATGATTCCCTAGTTGCTAATGATGTTTCTCTATTTTTGTGAATTGAGGCAAAATAAAGATTTTTAACAGGATGAACCTGGTTCATCCATGCTGGTTTACATGACTGACAAGGTACGTTTTCATCTCCATACATGTATTAATTCAAGTACAGTCATACATGAGTAGGACTCTATCCATTTATGGTTCAGTTCAAATTCTCGTACTTACCCAAATAATGAACCAGTTTCAAGAAGTTCCGTCACATTAAATTAGCCTAGTTTTAGGGGGAAAGAAACGGTCTAATCAATGTCAAATCACTGACAGTCCTTAATCGATTAGTATCCTACTTGTGTTAATACTCGTTTGTTATACTCTCCCCAGACACAAGTTATAAATAGGCTATCATTACCCATAGTGAATAAAGCAATAGACGAACCCAGTTCAAGTCATTCAACACTCAATTCTCCACTGTCTTTTGCCCTTTCTTCTTTTTCTCTCAAAAATTAAAAATGTTGTCTGCTTCATCTGATTCTCAAAACCGTGACTATGATGAAGGAGTATATGAGTCTGATTCTCCACCGGTATACAGTTCTGAATCCTCTGAGACACCTGAAACCCCTGAATACCATGATGCTCCTAAACCTACACCAAACCCTATCCCAGCCCAAAAACCCCGTCGTGTCAAGGTTCTTGCACAAAAATCTATGGCTTCAGGGTCACGAGCAAAGTTATTGGAAGATTTATTACAGGCTGAAGAAGAACCCAAACCTGATTCGTCCAGTGAATCATTTAAATTAGCACATGAGGACGATGCACCTGGTTCGTCAAGTGTTGAGAAAGGTAATACTGAAGTTACCTCTGTGTTAAATTCTGAAAATAGATTTGAGTTGGTTGGGTCTGTGGTGGGTGTGGAAGTGCCAAGAAGGCCAAGAAAAACTGGGAAAGTTCTTGAGAATGAGGGAGATGCAGGTGTGAGGGGATCTGGGAAGGATGGTTCCATACTTGGTATTTGTAGCCCCATTCCTAAGAATCTTGAAGATGATGTCGTAGTGATAGGGGGAACTAATTAAGTTGAGGAAGATGCTACTGGATTAGAACAGCTAATGAAGTAAATATATGATCTCTTCTAGGGAAGAAACCTTGGCTGAAAGACTTAATAAACTGGGGAACTCATACAACCCCAAGAAGAGAAGGACTCCCAAGTCCATAAAGTCTAAGGCCTCAAAGAAAAGGAAAACTGATGAGTGTGTTGGTGTACCTGTTCCAAGGGTACGAGCTACGAGAAATACTGTTCGTGAAGAGGAGGAGAAGCTGGAAAAAGTTCTGCAAGAGAGAAAAAGAAAGAGAGCTGAGAAAGGGAAAGCGAAAGTGGGGGAGCCTGTTGAGGCTATTGCTGTTGATTTTGTGTTGTACCTGGTCCAACAAGATGAAGAGGTTACTCTAGTGGTGGTCAAGACACCCAAGGAAAAATTGACTAAGACTTCCTCAAATAAGTCAGCACCTATGTCTGCTACCACCGTGGGTACATCTACGAGGACACAGTCTAAAGTAAAGTCAAAGAAGAAAGTTCAGATTGTTGAGCAAGATAATGATCCTGGTTGGAGTGGATATGATGAGAAGGAGGTTGGAGTGGTGTCGATTGACAGAGTTGCCATGTTTGGCAAGCGACATATTTTGAAGGGAAAGTTACTGAAAGACTTGGAGGAGCCGGGTATGAGGTACTTAGTGGATTTTCTGGCAGCTCAAGGCTAGAATGACATGGTCCTTCGCTTGGAAGGCAGGCTGGTCAGAAATGAGGTAGTGTAATTCAAGGGGAATGCGAATGTGATTGGAGGAAGGGTTACATCATTGGTCAGGAGAGTTGAAGTCTCCTTTGACGCTCAAGAACTGGAAGTCATTCTAGACATTCCATTTGAGGGATATGATGATTATACAAGGCAGATATGGCCTTGCTTGGATGGAATGGACTCAGCACTTACCATCACCAAATTCTTTTGTGACAATGAAGAAGAGCCTGAGCCCAGGGCAGTGTACAAAAGCGAGATGAAGCCTGAACACAAGCTGTTCTTTGAGTTTGTTATTAAATTTCTGCTACCAAGACAAGAGCGCAGGCACATTGCCAACTATATGGATCTAACGCTCATGGAGTGCCTATATAGAGGCAAGCAGATCAATTGGCCATCTTTGATCATCCAGCTTTTGGACAGGGTGGTAAATGGCACCAAGGCCCATGCGATTCCTTATGGATTTATACTTACTGCAGTTCTGGGTCATTTTGGAGTTCCCACAAAGAAGGCTGAAATGGCTACTGCTAAGGATTTCTTTGGGAAGGACACTTTGTTGTCATGTGATTACACTGTCAGTGCCCCGGCAGATGAACCTGGTTCATCTCGGAAGCAACCGGTCAACAGCAAGGTCCGTACTCTGGTGCAAGAAAGCGAGCAAAAGGATATGGAGATCCTTCGCTTGAAGACTCGCTTAGTTGAGGTGGAAGGTGAGCGTGATGCTCTCAAAGCTGAATTAGCCGAGGAGAAGGAGAAAAATGAGGGTGTCTTACATCAAATGTTGTCTCTTCACCAAACCAAGAATCCTACCTCTTCTGCACCACCCCAAACTTAGGAATTTCCAGAACTACCCCCTCATATCCTATCAAGTGCCCAGTTCGGGACTGTGTCAAGTGTGTTTGTTTCAGTTTTTAATTCTGTCGTACTCATGTTTTGGTTGTCTTTGATTTAATCTGTTTTGGTGTTGATAATCCATGTTAATCAAATGAAAGCTTGGTGTTTTGACAAATGTCTCTATTTATGATTTAGCTTACATTATTGGTTTCTTGTGTTGATTAATCATGTTTGCACCTGCAGTTGCCTAAATTGGCCATGAGTAAGAATTAATTACTGGTAAGTATCATTTTGCAACTTTTCGATGATGCCAAAAGGGGGAAGATGTGCTACAGTTATTGTTCAAATTTTTAAAAATCTTTGAAGTGATATTTATAACCTAATGAACCTGGTTCTTGATGATTAATGCTCACAAAAATACAAAGTGTTGGATGTGTATACAGGATAAATGCACAGAGTTTGTCATCATCAAAAAGGGGGAATTTGTTGGCCCATGTCACTGAATGGGTTTTGAAGATTGACAAAAGGTGTCCAGTTGAACCAGGTCCATCATAGCATACACTTCTGAATGAAGCAGTTGGATCACAAATCGTACAAGTCTAGGAGATATCAGTGATTGCTAAGTATCAAAGAACTAAGAGAATGTCTCCTAATACGAAAAGGTTGCAAATTGATAAGAGAAGATAGAAGTTGCTTTCAGCTAGGACAGAAATAGAGGAAGGAAGTTGAGTTACAATCAAACTCGTTTACCAAGGAAGAGTTGGATTAGAATTAAATCATGGACTCAACAAACGGAATCTATAAATAATCAATGTATTACTGCTGAAAGAAGTGACGCACAAGTGCTAAAGTGAATCAAGTTCTGAAGCAAAAGTTCCAGAGGTTTTGCAAGCAGAATTGTTGTGCAAATACAAAGGCTATAGTTTAACTAGAAGAAACAGTTCCATCGTTTGTCTATTGAGTCTAGTTGATTGTAGTAGGAGATTAAATAATGTATCTTATCAGCTTTCATAGAAGCAATTGTAATAGGTACAAACTGATCAAGTTAGATTTAGCTTGAATTCTGTAGAAATTAGCTAAAGGCTAGTTGATACAAAGAGGATTAAAGTTAGTCCTAAGATTACCAAAGAATTTATTTTGTAAGTCCGTTTTGGCTCAGAGTTTAGTGAAGAGTTTTGAGAAAATCCTACTGAGGAGTAGGTCGTGGTTTTTTCACCTTTTGAGCCAGGTGTTTTCCACGTAAAAATCTCTGTGTCTTTACTATTACTGCTTAATTATTCCGCAAACAGTAGTAAGTAGTAGACTAAGAAGAACCAGGTTCTTCTTATTAGACAGCACTCGAAAATTGGGTACTGCACAATTAACTTATAATATTGTGTAGTATTGAAGTCTAAAACATCAGGTTCGATACATGAATTTTTTATCGGGTTATGTGATACATGGATTATGTATCGAGGTACATAGATCTTGTACCGATTTAGCAAGCATTCTTATTATTGACTTGTTTAGAAGTATTTGTTTCACCATAAATTGTTACTTGACATCTGTATATGTTAATTGGGAGTCCCAGATCCGCTATTTTATCATGTTTTCTTTTACTATTATATCCGAGTAGTGATATGGTTATTTCTATGCTAGAAAAGCATGCTTATTCATTGATATCTACAATTCTTGTTATTAACGATAATCTTTATTGTTCGGTTCTTAAATTTTGTTACTATACTAATGTGGTAAGTATTCGGGAGCATCAAACCTTGTAACTACTCCTTTGAGGTTAGACTTGATACTTACTCGGTACCGATTGTAGTGTACTCATACTACACTTCTGCACATCTTTATGTGCGGATCCTAAGGTGGGTACTTGTAGAGCTTCCTGATTGAGCTGGGAGATATCACGGAGACTTGGGGTGAGCTTCACTTCATAGATCTACTTCGCAATTCCCGATTCCCTGTTCCTTTTATATATTTTTTTCTATTTGTATTTCATATAGCATGACATGTATACAGACTTGATTCATTCTCGTAGTTTGCTCGTGTACTTGTGTCACCTGGTCTTGGGGGAAGATTATATTGGTCGTGTATAGTTCGTGTTTGGGTTTTATTAGATATTATCACTATTTTTTTTACTATTTCCATCTTTTACTGTTATATCTCTCTATTAAATAACGAAATTGGACTTTACTTGTTGTTTGTGAGTTGTCTTGCTTAGCAAGTTCGCCTAGTCGCCATCAAGACCTTGAGGTGGGATTTCGGGTCGTGACAACTTGGTATCAGAGCCCTAGGTTGCGTAGATTTCATGAGTCACGAGCAGTTCTAGTAGAGTCATGTGGATCGGTATAGAGACCTCTGTACTTATCTATAAGAGGCTACATGATGTTAGGAAACTACCCTTCATTCATATTGTGTGGCTTTATTGATTCGAAGTTTGAATCATTTTCTTTCTATTCTCTCACAGATGGTGAGAACACGTTCATCGAGAACAGTTGGTAAGACACTAGCCCCTTAGGCTAGGGTTGTGAGAGGCTATGGATGAGGCAAGGCAGGGTCCGTACAGCAGTCAGAGCCCCTGCTAGGGCAGCCGCCGTGGAGCCACTAGTAACTCTGGTTGAGGAAAAGGTGTTTTATAAGGGTGAGTCGGCCGTAACAGATCAAAACTCAGAGGGTTTTGTTGCTACCTCAATACTTTAGGATTCCCTTGTTCGTTTGGTTGGTCTTGTGGAGGGTCTAGCACAGACCAGAGTACTTTCTATGGCACTATCTACTTCTCAGGCCAGGGGAGGGGAACAGACTCTCACTACTCACACTCTTGAGCAGGTTGCGGCTGGTTATTAGGCGCTAGGGGTGGTACAGGTTGGGAGACATACTCCCGTAGTTGTTGTTAGATCGCACTGGAGTTCGCTATGTCTGAAGAGTAGAAGAGGTTTGATCGGTTTAGGAATATGGGTCCTCCACGTTGTGATGGTAACCCTTTCGCTGATGTATATGATTTCTTAGATAGTTGTTAGGATATTTTATGGAATCATGGTTTGGTGGATTCTAATAGGGTCGCATTCACTACTTTTTAGCTTCAGGGGCCAGCCAAGAGGCGGTGGCCGTTATATGAGCATAGCAAGCTAGACGGGTCACTTCCACTCACTTGGATTCAGTTCTCACATATCTTCTTAGAGAAGTTCTTTCCCCTTACACAGAGGGAGGAGATACGGGGTAAGTTCGACCACCTCCAGCAAGTTTGTATGTCTGTGACCAAGTATGAGATGAGATTCACTGATCTATCCCATCGTGTAGCTTTTCTAATCCCCACCGAGGTTGAGAAGGCAAGGGGATAAATTTTGGTATCAAAATTGCTATGGCCAGGGAGGCAGATACTGGTACTACATTTCTTCACCTATGGACATAGCGCGCAGGATTGAGCGCACACAAAATCAAAGCAGGGAGACCATGGTAGCGAAGGGCAAGAACCCCTGATATTCTGGCATTTTTAGTGTTACCTCATCTGGAGGTAGGGATGATTCTGGGAGAGGCCATCCTAGTAGGACAACTTCTTCAGCTTATCAACCTACTCGTGGTGCTCCAGTTCAGTCTTCATTCATCGTATTACCAGCACCGAGTTCCTACCATACTTCTTCAGCCCATGGTTATTCCAGCGGATAATCGAATCATGAGAGGCAGCCTCAGATTCAGCAGCCATTCTCAGTTCGAGGTTGTTTTGAGTAAGGAAAGGTAGGTTATGTCGATACCCAATTTTTCCCTCATATATTTTTTAAATATACATATATACCTTCAAAATAGTGCATGAGCATCATCAAGCATTTCTCATAATTTCTATAATTTTTAAAGGCTTTTAATCAATTTATTCCCGCATTTTTATTATATCAATAATTATTAATTGCATCAAATAATTTCTATGATTATTTATAATTTAATTTTCATCATTTATATCCATATTAAGCTTTAAATATTTTTGATGCATTTATTATAACCATATTTACATCCTTAGGCTAAAATAGCATATTTTGGAATAATAGCCCATATATGTGCATAATTATATTATTTATACGGAAAGTGACTTTTTATATTTTTATTATTTTAAGTAATTATTTTAAATCACTTTCATGCACAAGTGATATTTTTGTTATTTATTAATTATTTTTTATAAATTATTCATTTGTTACAATGGGTATTTAAAATCTAGCCCCTAAAACCCCCATTTTCTAATATAACCCAACACCCCGTACCAGCCCAAAACCCTTAGCCCAAGACCTATTAGCCCAATCTCATACCCGTTTAAAAACACCCGACCTAGAACTCTTTGAATCGGGACCATTGATTTCTAAAATCAACGGTCCACAACACACCCGCCCCTTTAATTAACCTACCCGTCTAAACCTAACCCTCATTCACCCAAACCCGCCTTCTCTATATCCTCTCAAACCCCCTCCTCTCCTCTGTAAACCCTAGCTCCATCACCCTAATCTCTCTGATTCCAACCCCAATGGAATCAATCCATGATTCATTTAACTTATTTGACCCCTCCTCCTTACTGGTTACCCGTTTTTGGTATTATATAATTGCTTGCCTAATATGGCAAGCATATCTTGTAAGAATCGAACCAAAAATTGGTTCAAATCCTTAACTTGATGTTTATTCCGTATGTGTACATCACTCGTTCTTTGTAAGTACGATTATTTTTGTATCTCTCACAGATTCGTAGTTAACCCTAAGGTTAGGGTTTTCAAATCCTTTTTTATTCGAACCAAAATTGGTTAAAACATTAATTTTAAGTGCTATCCCGTCTATATTCGTTCTATTGTGCATAAATCTGCCTATTTTTGTCAATTTCTTTTACTTACCCTAAATTTGGACCAGATCTGGTTCGATTAGGTGCTTCTTTTGAATAATTTCTTGTCTATGTTCATCGCATGCAGTGTATAGTTGATTGCTTTATTCTCTATCGATCTTATGAGGCTTACCTAAAAACTAGGGTTTGAAACATTTCCTCGTCTTTACTGATATTCTGATTGATGCTCTTTCCTTTCTCGTATTTGACTAATAGTTTCCTTATATCGGTTTCCTTTATTTTTTCTTACCTTATTTGCCCTAAAACTGATTGTTAATCGATTCTTATGTGATTTTCCTTATTCTCTGTTGTATCCCTTTATTCTAAGTATACTCGCCAAATTGTACGCCATCATTCTCTGTTAATTTACTGAACTCTTTGGGTTTCTATATTATTTTCCCTAAATCTAGATCTTAATTGATTCTGTAATTATTTACTTTCCATGTTTATGTATTTAGTTCCTACACAATTTAAACCCCTTTCCCTTTTCCCTTTCCCCTTTAGGCAGACTCAAATTATCAATACTCTCACTGAAAACTTAGATTTTACTCTGATTCTCTTGCTCGTTTGTTTCTGGTCTTGGCCGGCTGAAAGCCAAGGCCAATTGATTCTAGACTTAACTACTGTGGTGTATTTTCTTGCTTTTCTGGCTAACTGGTTAGTCATTATCCCTTGTCATTTATTCTCTATGTTTCATAATCTGTGTTGTTCGACCCAGCATGTGTAGTTTGAGCATGATTCTATCACTTTATGATTATATGAGTTCATGTAGCCCATAACTGATATTTTTAATTGGTTATTTTTTAATAACATGAATCCTCTTAAAGGCTAGCTTATTGTTTTTAATTTGTCTCATGCACACTGTTTTCTAATCCTGAACCTTTTCTGAACTGAGCATCCTTAGGATACTACTAGTATGAAATTAGTTAATAAATCCTAAACTTTACAGATTTTTATTGTTACTTAATCCATGTGCCCTGCCAACTTGTTTTCTAACATGTTGTGCATCCCTCTGGATTCATGTGATAATCTGACCGCTTGCCTTAACACTTTTCCTAAATGTTTCTGTGATTAAATAAGGTTGTCCTAAATGTCAACATGCACAGTTAGTGTAATTAGGTCTTTTTCTAACTTAACCTGTTTGAGAATGTGTACTTTGCAAACCTTGCTTGTTTTCTGAATGAAATTGTGCCTACATGTTCTGTGTTCTAAAATTCTATTATGATAGTCTTCTTCTGAGAAATCAAAACTATTTTAAGTTTGTCCCTACCTCCTTTTATATGTTGTTACTTTTTTTTTTTAAAACTCCCACTCTTAGTCCCTTAGGTTCTATCCTCAACCACCCTAGTGTGAGCACTGCTCAGGGTCCATATGAGACTCATGTGAACTCTGACACACTAGGGACTGGTTCAGAATCTCCTTTGAATCATTACTGAGTATTTGGTTCTGGTGTGAGAATTTCCCTGGGTCCCGGAGGCACTTGGAAACTTTGACACACTGGAAACCTGGTTCTATATGTGCTATGGGTGAGTCACTCACCATTGACTGTCTGTACTTGTGAAATGAGCCTCGAAGTTGATAGGGTTTGAAGGCCTGGTTTCCAAGGTGTATTTGAGCCTAATGAAGGCTCTCTATAGTTTATTCCATACTATTATGTAATTCATTCATTACTCTAGTCTGTAATAAATTTGTAACAAACAGATTCTGGGGTGCTTTAGTAAAATGGGAAGGGTTCTTTATTTTCTTTGTTAATGCGGGTAGAAATCCTGCCTATATGATCTTATCTGTGATGTGGATTCTGCTTATAAGTTTTATGCTAAAATCGTATTAGTTCTGTATTTACGTATTAGAGATCTTGCCTATAAGGTTAATATTATAATTTTGTTAGAAATTCTGCCTATATGATGTATCAATGTGTCCAACAAATGTGTGTTAGTAAATCATGCCTATAGGACTAGTATCTTGTTTAATTGTTTTCTGGCAATGTGTACAAAGTCTGTCCATATACTGCTTAATAGATATCATGCCTATATGGTTAAATCAATTCAGTAATAGATATCATGCCTATAAGGTTAAATCAGTGCAATAATAGATATCATGCCTATAAGGTTAAAACAACACAATACTAGATATCATGCCTATAGGGTTAAATCAATTCAATAATAGATATCACGCCTATAGGATAGAAAAATCAGTTTAATAAATCATGTCTGTAGAATTAAAACCAGTTCGATCATAGAAATTCTGCCTATAGGATAATAATCACCACACTCGTAGAAGTCATGCCTATAGGATGCTATTAAATGATTCAGAATTCGATCGTCACTGTTAATCACCTAGATAATACGCCTATAGGACCTAATAACAATTCTAGATTTGTAATTGTGATTCATTACTGTCTGACGCGCTCAGATATTGTACTGAATAAAATCAGTAGGCAAATAATAGGCCCTAATACTTGTATCAATACGACTGTTTTATTTTTTGTATACAGATGCTCGATTATTTCCCACATAGATATCCTGCCCATAGGACTTTAAGATTAATAAAGCCTGCCAATCAATTGCGTGCATTTGTTGTTTCATGTGTGGAGGTCAACATGAGCCCATATCTGCTTTTTATTTGAAAGTCCTAATTGTTTTGCTTGTCGCCTAGTCTTTTACAATTTTGAGCAACCTAGGCTTAGTCTAGAACTATCCCAAGTAGAGGTTTTAATACCTCCAAGGCCACAGGTAAAGGACGGGTAGTGCACGCACAGGAAACAAACTAGAATCAATTAGAGCGCTTTAGGTAACAACTTAAAGATAGTAATCGGGTAGTAGGAGATGATAGTATGTGCCCATTGGATAATATGAGTAACACCCCCATCTTGGGGGAGTTACGAAGTATTATTTATGTTGCACAGGGTGATCCTATAGGCTAAAACATTTAGGACCCCTTATCCTTATTAAATAGTTTTCTTCACTTTCCTAGACTAATTCGCTTAATTTATGTTCGGCCGCGACCCACCGTTGTGGACCTCGAGGTGTGCCTAACACCTTCCTCTCAAGGTAATTTGAGCCCTTACCCGATCTCTGGTGATGCAAACTAGTATAATAAGAGTTATCTGTTCTAGGTGCCGTAACGCTCCTTAATCCGTTAGGTGACGACTCTAACCAATTCCTTTTCCTTACCCTCTCAAAAGGAGTTGTCAAAAACGTCGAAACATGATTTTGCGAGAAAAGGGGGCGCGACAGCATGGCGACTCTGCTGGGGATATCTTTAGGTTCTTACCATAACGAACTTGTTTTGTGAATTAGTATTTTCCAACAAGCATGTCTTTATTATTCCGTTAATACCTGCACACCTCTTTCCCTTCCCACTCTATGTGAATTTATTTGCCTATCTTCATTCATTTATGCTCACTAGATTTCTCTTTCCTGTTTTATTGTTTTTACTATGGAAACTAATTTTTCTCCTTGTTTTCTTTCTTAAATTCCTTTACAATTATTAAATACCGCATTTTTAATCGTGCAAATACTTGACAAAGTGTTATTTTTTTTTTCATAAATCATGCTCAACATAATATTTCACTCGTGTGTAATTAATACCATAGCAACACTTGATGAGTGTATGTGCTCTTCCTATATCACCCTTTTGAATTTAGAAAGACTTATTTACGGTAAAACTAGTCGATCAGCGGTGCAATCGACGATTTTGTGCCTTTACCCCTCAAGTTGTTTGCTTGAGGGTACCAGTCTAGACTTATTGTACATGCATCCTGGTCAAACATAGCCTAGGTTGATATGTTGTCCGCATAATAACCCCCTAAGGAAACCTTGTTCAACGTCCACCGGGGTTTCCATAATCCCAATGGACGCAAGCACGATTTGTGCATTATTTGAAGAAATAAATGTCGATATGCTAATCGTTAATGTATAAATAGTGGAATCGGGAGGGGGAAAGGGTCTAACTTTGTTTATTCTGCAGAAAATGAGGTACGAAGTCCCAAGGTTTGACATGGTCTGAAACATACCACCGTTATTGCTAGATTGGTGGGAAGACCTTTCGCCAAGCGACAAAAATCTTGTGAAAAGAGTTCTCGGAAACTTACTTTCCTTATTAGACATCCAACCAAACAACACGTTGATTGAGGCTGCTACTATGTTCTGGTACGGACAAAGGGCTATATTCTGTTTTTGCAACATAGAAATGACTCCTCTTTTGGAGGAAATAAGAGGATTCGTTGGATTACCCTGGGAAAGTCCCGGTTTATTGATACCGAAAAATAGCATCCCCAGTGGGTTTCTGAATTGATGGGCCTAAGAAAGAATGACGACTTGGTATGTTTGAAGAAGTCCTACATACCCTTTGACTTCCTCTATGAAGGATATGGACACAAAATATCTTACCGTATCTTTCGTGACGAATTCTCCATCACTTCCCTGGGTTGGATTCATCGTAGGGTTTTCGTGTTCATCGTCTTCTTTCTAGGTATATTGGTTTTTCCAAGCAAAACGGACAGGATTCACAACAGACTGGCCATGGTAACCAAAGCTTTAATGGAGGGAATCGAGGGACAAACATACACTATTATTCCCATGATTGTGGCAGAAATATATCGGGCTCTGAATTGTTGCCGGAAAGGGTTCAAACATTTCAAGGGTTGTAACTTGCTGCTGCAGATTTGGTTGCTAGAACATCTCCAAAAAGGCCAATACCGCCAAGAATTTCCATGGAGACCATGGAATGATCAAATAGTTTTCCATCACCCCAAAATAATGACCTTTATCCCAGACAGGTTTGCCCAACCAGAGAATGCTATAGAATGGGTACAGTTTTTTGACAATTTTACTGAGGACCAGGTTCATTGGATGTTTGAATGGTTCCTTACTAATGAATTCATCATCAGATCCATGGATGTTCCGCATTTGGTGTTGATCGGGTTAAGGGGCATATAACCATATGTTATTAGGGTCATAAGACAAGCTGGTAGAAAACAAGTCATACCGTGAGTCTCCAAAATGGGTCACTACAGAGAAGATTTTCAAGATGATGACATCCCGTACAAATGTGAAGCTCAGCACATGTGGCACTTAAAGGTCATTGTGGAAAAGAATACCATCAAGCCAGATCGATACCACGCAGGGCATGTGTACTTCAACCTATCATGGTTGGACGATAGCATAGCGGGAATAGTCAAGCCAGGAGTCGATCGAGGAAACAGAGTCATAGATGAAGATGCTGAAGCACATGTGAAGTATAGGTGGCGGCGCAAGTGAGTCCTCAATTCCGAGGCCAGGCATGTGGAACAACACAAGATTGATATGGCGGCAATTAACGAATGCAGGGAAATGGTTACAAAATCGACAGAGAGGTTGGAATATCTGGAACATGGTCTAATGGAGTTAAAGGGTAAGATGAGGAAAATAGTCATACACTGTCAGAATGCAGAGGGCAATGAGGGAGGACACCTAGCAAGGGCGTATCTGCTGCTAGACATGCGTGACCTAGGGAATCTGATAGACAGATCCAAGAGATCCAAGCCTGGAGAAGGTCCCTCTAGGACCAAGTAGATTAGGATTATTTGTTTTAGAATCATTTTTCGAATGTAATAAGGCAAACGCCATTAGTGACTTATTTATTTTTTTTCATTTTAGATTCTTCTTATTTATTACGTTAATGAAATGCAGCAGTTATCGGCATTAAATTTCTCCAAATCTACTTGTCGCTAGTCCTACCTCGGGCACAAGGAGGCTCCCAAATTAGGATGCGAATTTACATTTCTGCAATATGTGTTTAAATACTACAAATACCTTTTCCGGAATCTTTACCGACTTGGTTACCTTTTTGTTTTCTTTTTTTTATTATTCCCATCCCCTAAGGTTGGCTCACACATACTGGCATCATCAGCATATCACACCAAATCCAGAGGCCCTCCACCTCCTCCTCCTCCAAGTGATATGAAAAGCAGGGGAAAAGCTAAGATGGACGATATGAGTGGTGTCAGGAAAGACAACGTTGCACATGCTGAGAATGTGGAACTTCAGATGGTCGGAGTACTCCGGCACAAAATGATTTAGTCCTACGGGTTGAACAAAAGATATTAGAATTGCAAGGGGAGCTTGAGCAGGTCTGCAACTTGGCAAACCTTTCCCTCACACTAAGCATCCCAGACATCAACCAACAAAACACCCAAAACCCATTACCTCCTCAAACACACCAAACCAACGTCCACAAAAACCAATGCGCAACACATCCTCAAAATCCTAATCCTCTACCCATACCGACACCCCCTCAACACCAGCATCTCCTGACTCAATATCCACAAACAACTTATCATACTCCTCAGAATACCCCACAGCCTATCCCTGATCCACAAAATTCAACTAATGATCACCACTACACTCATACCCCCGTCATTCATCAAAACAATCCCATATATGTGGAAACCCTACCCCACTCCACTCAACCAACTTCTTATACACCAGAATTCCCCGAGAAGGACCTACTCATTAAGAATATGTCAGAGGAGCTCAAGAAGCTCACAAGACAAGTCCAGGGTGTTGAAGGAGTTAAAGGAGTTAAAGGTTTGAACTATGAGGACCTGTGCATTCAGCCATACGTGGAAGTGCAGGAGGGTTACAAACCTCCCAAGTTCGAGATATTTGATGGGACAGGTGACCTAAAGGTACATTTGAGAACATACTACAACAAGCTCGTAGGGGTTAGGAAGGATGAAAGGATTCACACGAAGCTGTTCATGAGAAGTCTCACTGGAGACGCCCTCTCTTGGTACATAAGTCAAAATCCCAAGTAATGGGCCAGTTGGGTAAGCATGGCGTCAGACTTCATGGATAAATTCAGGTTCAATACAGAAAATGCATCGGATGTCTTTTACATACAAAACCTCAAGAAGAAGCTAACAGAGACTTTCCGCGAGTATGCTACTCGATGGAGGTCAGAAGCAGCAAAGGTCAGGTCGGCATTAAAAGAAGTACAGATGAACAAATTCTTTGTCAGGGCTCAGGATCCACAATATTATGAGAGGTTAATGGTCATTGAGAATCACAAGTTCTCTTATATCATCAACTCGAGGAAATGATCGAAGAAGGGATTAAAAGTGGAATGATAACAAATTTTGAGGCCTTGCAGGCCACGAAAAAAGCATTACAATCAGGAGGCATATCAAAGAAGAAAGAGATAGGGGCAGTAATGGTATCCGAGAGTCCAAAATCCCCACGCACATACCAGACACCTCCACCCACCTACTAACCTTTACCTCCCAGATATCCTCAACCCGTTACTGCCTACCACGCTTATAACACCCAGAAAGCTCGTCCAAATTATCAAATTTGATCGCAGACCACCCAGACAGTACACCTATTGCTAAACCCGTCGACCAGTTATATGAAAGATTAAAGGTTGCCGGGTATGTCACCCATATTCCCGCTGTGGCCATGGAAAACTCCTCCTAATGGGTCAACCCATACAAGACATATGCATACCATTCCGGCATAAAGGGACATAATATTGATGAATGTTGCACTCTAATAGACAAGATCCATACGTTAATTGATACAAAAGCCATACAAGCAAAGAAAGTCGCACCCAATGTCCGCAACAATCCCCTCCTAGATCATAGGGGTGAAGGAGTAAATC
This sequence comes from Nicotiana undulata, assembly GCA_005239495.1. Taxonomy (NCBI): domain Eukaryota; kingdom Viridiplantae; phylum Streptophyta; class Magnoliopsida; order Solanales; family Solanaceae; genus Nicotiana; species Nicotiana undulata. The sequence continues at coordinate 26,071 of ML281508.1, forward strand.
TAATAGAAACTGATGAAGAATGGGATCCTGAGGGGTCAATTGGGCTTATTCAGGAAGGTGACGACCCTATGAAACTTGGAGTCATGCTCACTCCCATTGTGATACAGATACAACCCACAGTCGAAGCTGAGGTAGTCGCATCAGCTCCGTTTGAAGTTGAAGTGACACCACCTGCAGCTACACCTACTCCATTTGAGGTAGAAGTAACCACACCCTTCAATGTGACAGTGGCATCCACACCACCCTTCAAATCTAATGATGTACCTTGGGATTATGTTGTCGAAGCTAGGAGAAAATGGAAAGAAAAAATGGAAGAGTCTGGTGCTGCACAAGGAATGACCAGAATTGGAAGGATCTACGCACTTGAAAATATGGGAGGGACAAGTAAGGAAGCTGCCACCAAACAACCCATCATCGAAACTGGTCCAAATGATCTCTGGAGGAAAGTACAGGCAAGAGAATACTTTGTTGTTGATCATCTAAACAAAACTCCCGCCCAGATATCCATCCTGTTGCTGCTACAAAATTCTGAGGCGCATAGGAATGCTCTGATGAAAGTGTTGAATGAAGCATACATACCCAACAATATTACTAGTGGAGAAATGGACAACATGGTAAGACAAGTGCTAGAAAGCCATAATATCACCTTTCACGAAGACGAGTTGTCACCTAAAGGATTGAGCCATAACAGGGCACTTCACATCACAGTGCAATGTGAGGATAAGTTCATTGCCAGGGTTCTGATAGACGGAGGGTCTAGCCTCAACATCTGTCTGCTGACAACTTTGAAAAGGTTGGCCAAGGGTCTGCATGAAATACGAGCAGGATCTATGAATGTGAAGGCGTTCGATGGGTCGCAAAGAGCCACGATTAGGGAAACCAACTTATGTTTACAGATGGGTCCTACTTGGTTCGATGTCGAATTCCAGGTGCTAGACATATCCGCCTCCTACAATCTGTTGTTGGGACGACCTTGGATACATGCCGTTGGGGATGTTGCATCCACATTACACCAAGCTGTGAAATTTGAATGGAATCATTAAGAGGTAATCATCCATGGAGATGAGAGCAACCCCATTTACACCAATCAGACTGTTCCGGCTGTGGAGAGTAGAAGGAAGTTGGGTGGAGAGACTTACCATTGCATTGACTGTGTTAACGCGATCGAGAAGGATATATGGTGGTGTAGAAAAATAGAGAGAATACTGGCATGGGCAGGGTATGAACCTGGTAAGGGGCTTGGTAAGAATCTCCAGGGTATCGCCTAACCAATACAGCCGAAACGTCATGGTACAACCTTTGGACTTGGATATCAATATACCTAGCACGAGTACCAGAATTGGTCGCCACCATGGCGTGGTCCCTATTACCCTCTTGAGTAGCCAGTGTCACATCAGAGTTAGACCTTTCATTAGGCCGATACATTATGGGGATCCGAAGAAGAAGAAGCTTTGGTTGCGCTAAAGAATTTGTTTTTAGAAGATGAAAATATGGATTGCAGTGTGATAGTTAAGGAGGAGGGGAGCATTTCTCTAGAACTGGATCGCTACACCATCAAGGGCCCGACGAGTCCCGGGGTAGCATGGTTGCTAGCATAATTTATTTTTTAAAACAATTATTCTTGAGCATTTAGTTTTAAATAATATCTTCAGCGTTTCATTTCGAGAAACATTGTTTGAGTTATTGAAAATATCTTTGTTTGACATTTTAATATTTACCAATGGCTTGATGTTTTATTATTACTATTTTTTCATATCTTTCTCTCTACAGCATTACTATTTCTTATCTTGATGAACCAACGACTATGACATGTAATGGGACAATGCAACACAAGGACAGTGACTCGGAAGAAATAGAAGAAGAATATGTGATACCTGAGGAATTGTCAGAGAAGTTGAGAATTTTGAGAACGATCCCAAGTCCAACCTAGACGAACCCGAGATAGTCAAATTGGGAGATTTTGAAACCATAAAAGAAAATCGCATAAGCATCCACTTGTCACCATCAAAATAGGAAGAACACACTAGTTTCCTGAGAGAATATGAGGATATTTTTGCATGGTCATACGATGATATGACAGGGTTGAGCACATCCTTAGTGGTGTATAAGATACCTAAAAATCCAATGTGTCCGCCAATGAAGCAGAAACTCAGAAAGTTCAAATCACACATGATCCTGAAAATCAAGGAGGAAGTCACCAAGCAGATCAAAGCCAAAGTCCTCAGGGTAGTTGAGTACCCAACCTGGTTAGCCAACATTGTACCGGTTCCAAAGAAAGATGGGAAAGTCAGGGTGTGTGTTGATTATCGGTATTTAAACAGAGAAAGCCCCAAGGACGATTTCCTACTACCAAATATAAACATTCTGATCGACAACTGCACCAAGCATGAACTCTAATCTTTTGTAGATCGCTTCGCGGGTTATGATCAGATTTGGATGGACGAAGAAGACGTAGAGAAAACAGCTTTCATTACACCATGAGGAGTGCATTACTACAAAATTATGTCATTCGGTCTGAAGAATGCTTGGGCCACTTACATGAAGGCTATGACAACTATCTTCCATGATATGATACATAAGGAAATAGAGGTATATGTTGACGATGTCATCATCAAATCCAAAAAGGCCATTGATCACATAGCAGACTTGAGAAAGTTCTTTGACCGATTCTGGAAGTACAATCTAAAGCTAAATCCCGCAAAATGTGCATTCGGGGTTCCTGTCAGAAAATTATTGGTGTTCACCGTCAGCCGTCGAGGAATAGAGTTAGACCCATCAAAGGTTAAAGCTATCCAGAAACTACCACCACCAAAGAACAAGAAGGACGTGATGAGTTTCTTGGGACGCCTCAATTACATCAGTCGCTTCATAGCGCAGTCCACAATGATATGTGAACCAATTTTCCAAATGCTAAAGAAAGATGCTGCAACCAGTTAGACCGAGGATTGTCAAAAGGCTTTTGAAAAAATCAAGGAATACCTGTCCACGCCACTAGCCGCCGGAACCTTGTACACCACTACTACTCTACCTCGCAGTATAAGATGGGTCTTTCAGTTGTGTTTTGGGACAGCATGACGAGACGGGAAGAAAGGAGCAGGCCATATATTACTTGAGCAAGAAGTTCACACCTTATGAAGCACGGTACTCTCTGCTGGAACGCACCTGTTGTGCTCTGACATGGATAGCTCAGAAACTGAGGCACTACTTCTGTGCCTATACCACATACCTCATATCGAGTATGGATCCCTTGAAGTACATCTTTAAGAAGTCTATGCTTACAGGGAAGCTGGCCAAGTGGCAAATATTGCTGAATGAGTTCGACATCATCTATGTAACTCAGAAGGCAGTCAAAGGACAAGCGTTGGAAGATCATCTTACCGAAAATCCTGTAGCAGGAGAATACGAACCACTAAAAACGTATTTTCCTAACGAAGAAGTGTCATTCGTAGGAGAGGACATTGCATAGGCCTATGACGGTTAGAGAATGTTTTTTGACGGAATTGCAAATTTCAAAGGAGTCGGTATCAGAGCCGTCTTGGTATCGGAAACCGGTCAGCACTACCCGGTGTCCGCAAAACTAAGATTTTCGTGCACCAAAAATATGGCGGAATATGAAGCCTGCATATTAGGGCTCAACTTGGTTGTTGACATGAATGTTCAGGAACTGCTGGTGATTGGTGACTCAGACCTGTTGGTGCATCAGGTAAAAGGAGAGTGGGCTACAAACAACACCAAAATACTACCGTATCTACATCATCTACAAGAGATGAAGAATAGGTTTACAAAGATAGAATTCTGGCATGTCCCTAGAATTCAGAGTGAATTTGCAGACGCATTGGCCACCTTGTCCTCAAGGTTACAACATCCGGACAAGAATTTCATCGACCCCATTCCGGTTAGAATCCATAATCAACCGGCATATTGTGCTCATGTCAAATAAGAGACAGATGGAAATCCATAATTCCACGACATCAAAGAATATTGGCAAAAGGATAATACCCGGAGCATGCAAACCATACTAAAAAATGCACACTGCGGAGACTGTCCAATCACTTCTTCCAAAGCGGAGGAATTCTGTATAGAAGAACTCTCGATCTAGGATTGTTAAGGTGTGTTGACGCCGAAGAGGCTTCTAAATTGCTCGAGGAGATACATGTCGGAACCTGCGGCCCACATATGAACGGCTTTGTCTTAGCCAAGACGATACTCAGGGCCGGATACTTTTGGATGACTATGGAAACAGATTACATATGATATGTCCAGAAATGCCACCAATGCCAGATACATGCAGACATAATACGGGTGCCGCCAAACAAACTCAATGCGACAAGTGCACCTTGGCCTTTTGCTGCCTGGGGAATGGATGTCATTGGTCCAATCGAACCCACTGCTTCGAACGGGCACAGGTTCATTTTGGTGGCCATCGATAACTTTACTAAATTGGTTGAAGTTGCGTCCTACAAAGTTGTAACCAAGAAAGTCGTCGCAAATTTCGTCAGGGATCGTATTGTTTGTCGATTTAAGGTTCCAGAGTCCATCATCACTTACAATGCTGTCAATCTCAACAGTGATATGATGAAAGCCATGTTGTGAAACCTTCAAAATCAAGCACAAGAATTCCACAACATACAGGCCTCAAATGAACGGAGCCGTGGAGGTTGCCAACAAGAACATCAAGAAGATATTAAAGAAAATGGTAGAGAATCACAAGCACTGGTACGAGAAATTACCATTTTCCTTACTGGGATACCGTACCACAGTCCGCACATCAACCGGGGCAACTCTCTATCTGTTAGTTTATGGTACCAAAGTTGTCATTCCCGCCGAGGTAGAAATTATTTCTTTGAGGATCATACAAGAAGCTGAACTCAGTGACGCGGAATGGATAAGGAGCCTCTATGAGCAATTAGCCCTCATAGATGAAAAAATGATGAATGCAATATGTCACGGTCAGATTTATCAGAATAGAATGTCCAGAGCTTACAACAAAAGGGTCAAACCAAGACAGTTCACATCGGGGCAGCTGATGTTGAAATAGATCTTTCCACATCAAGATGAAGCCAAAGGGAAATTGTCACCCAATTGGCAGGGTCCTTACATGGTTCATAGAGTATTGACAGGAGGAGAACTCATACTCGCAGAAATGGATGGAGAAATCTGGCCAAAGCCTATCAATTCAGATGCAGTCAAAAGATACTATATGTAAACCAGTTGCATTTTCTTCATGTCATGTAATTGAACTACGCTTGACCTGATTCCCGTTTAAGAGGGGATACGTTGGCAGCCTTGTGGGTTCGGTCACAATTCAATAAAATTTCCATTTTTCCACTGTCAGAAACTGGGGCAGAATTTTGAGGAGAACCCTCAAAATTTTATGGCAAGGAGGTTGCAATGTCTGTGATAAAGTCAGAGTCACTAGTTCACCTAATTGATTTCTTAATTTTCATATTACTATGTTTTTGAAAACCATACACGCATACTTATTAAAAAGAAAATTTATTTTTAGCTAAGTGCTACCCATGGTGACTTGAACAGGACCCTCAGGTAGAGTGGAGCAGAGCAAGCAGACAAAGGCACGAACAAACCTCCCCCGCAAAACTCACAAATTTTCTTTGGATGCAGGAATAGGTCATCATCATAAGCATCGTCGCAACAACATAATTTCCATACACAAAACACATTGTCAACTAAGAGTACTTCACTCTTACTCTTACATTCACATGAGTCTAAGCCCTTCCCCCCCCCCCCCCCCCCCCATTTGCATAAGGCTAAGCATTGCCTTCCCTTTGCATGAGACTAAGCTCTTTCTCAATTCCTGCATGAGGCTAAGCGTTGCCTCTCATTGCATAAGGCTAATGTCACAATCTGATTTACCCTCCGAAAGGTATTGTGACGGAACCTAGTCTCTACGACTACGTAAGCCTAAATTTGCGGAAGATATTAAACATAAACAGTAAGTAAATACAGAGTAAGGTAAATCTACTAAGTAAATCATCGCCACTCGGCATGTACAAGAAAAATTCCCAAAACCCGGAATGTCACTTTCAAGTCACAAGCTCTATACCATAACAGCTCTATACAACGAGAAAGAAATACATAAAAGTCTCTAGCTAACTGGAATGGAAGGTGACTCAGAGGATTATGCGGATGCGGCATAATTACCCTGTGGTCTCCTCAAGCAGCTACGACAACCACTAGCCACGGGACTGAAAGGTGGAACCTGGATCTGCACATGAAAACATGTGCAGGAAAGGGCATGAGTACTCCACATTTGGTACCCAGTAAGTGCCAAGCCTAACCCAGGTCAAGTAGTGACGAGGTCAGGTTAAGGCTCTACTGGATTTATAAATAAACAATTTAAATAGTACAAAAAAAGAAATAAGTTCTAAAGTAGACGGTTAGAATAATAATATGGAAATAAACAGTAGAATGGAGCCCTCAGCTCAGCACAACGAATCACACGGTGGAATCTCCCGGGATACCGTCCGATAGTTCCAAATATAAATATGCAGTGCATGGGGGAAGCTCCGAGAATACATCTGTAGTTCTCAATTTAAATATGAAGTATACGAGGGATCTCCCAGAATACGTTCGTAGTCCCCAATTTAAATATGCAGTGCTGGGGGATCTCCCGAAATATGTCTGTAGTCCCCAATTTAAATATGCAACGCGAAGTAACAACAAATAACATCAACGTTTAACAATATATCTAAATACAAATGAGAAGAGCAGGGAAGACTAACTAAACATGGCGCATAGATTGTCAGTTAGGCAATTTATTATGAACAAATAGGCATGCTTCCCTAATCTAAGATGAACAATTAAGCACGTAGAAATGATACAATGGAAGAACAAGGCACAATATAAGTGTTTTGAAGGAAAAGTGGTATTTTGCAGAAATAGCTCGTGTACGTACTCGTCAACTCACGTACACGGTTCCCACGTGACAATTTATTTCAAAACAACCTAAGGAAAAGTCCCCAACAAAGAGTTAGGCAAGCCATTTACCTCGACTGCTCTACTCAACTCTAAACCACGTTCTTGCCACGAGTACCTGACTCCGAATGGCCCAAATCTATTCAATTCAATTGCATAATTTAAATATCACTTTAAGAAATCAATCTAGCTAATTAGTTCAAAGCTAATACGCGAAATTAGGAAAATTGCCATAAAAGTCCCCTGGGCCCATGTCTCAGAATCGGGTAAAAGTTACAAATTCCGGACACTCGTTCACTCACGAGGCTAACCATACAAGAATTACTCAAATCGGATATCAAAACCTCGATCAAAACCCAAAAATTCGGTCTAAGAACTTTATCCAATTTTCCCCAATTTTCCACCATAATTTCGAATTTAAAGGATCGATTTAAGTGTAGATTCATGGAAATTAGTCCAAACCGAGTAGGAATTACTTAACCAATTCGCCCAAGTGAAAATCTCTTCAGAAATCGCCAATCCCTGAGCTCCCAAATTCAAAAATGTGAAAAATAGCTTAAACCCTCGATTTTGGGTTTTAAAATCTCCCCAGGTGCAGTCTTCATCGCGTTCGCGGAAGCACCATCGCGAACGCGAAGAGTAAAAATCACGCGCCCAGTAATTGACCTACGCGAATGCGAGACTGGGCATGTGAATGGGTACCTCTGACTTCCTAACCCTACGCGAACGCGGTACCACTCACGCGACCGCGAAGGGTAAAACATCGACCTCCCCCGGAACCTCATCCCTTCTTCGCGAACGCGGCCTGGCCCACGCGTTCGCGATTAACACTGGTCCAAACCCTCGCATTCGCACCTCCCCTTACGCGAACGCATAGAACATTTTCTCCTTATCCCAGATTGGCCTATGCGTTCACGACACCCCTCACGCGAACGCATAGAAGAAAACCAGCACTAGCAAAATATGATCCTTCCTAAGTCCAAAACTTAGCCCGTTGAGCATCCGAAACACACCTGAGGCCCCCGACACCTCAACCAAGCCTACCAACCGTTCCTAATACCTCATTCGAACTTAGTCGAGCTTTCAAACCACGACCATAACATCAAAATCAAGAATTATGCATGGATTCAAGCCTAAGAACTTAAGAAATTTTCAAAATCTACATATGATGCCGAAACACGTCAAAACTAGTCCAAATGACCTCACATTTTACACACAGGTCATAAATGGCACGACGGAACAACAGCCACTCTCAGAATCCCATTTTGAGCCCGATATCAAAATTTCACCTATCGGCCGAAATTGCTAAAATTCTAACTTTCGCCTATTCAAGCCTAATTCTACTACAGACCTCGGAAACACATTACGGACACTCTCCTAACCCTGAAATCACCCAACGGATTAAACGGAATTCTATTCCGGACCCGTCTTCACACAGTTCCAACTACGGCTCGATTTCTAAAGTTTAAACTCATATTTAGGGGTTATGTGTGCAAAACTCTTCGAAATTCACAACTAATTACTCCGACAAGTCCCATAAAAAGATACAAATGTGGGGAAAGCAGTTATTAGGGGATCGGGGCGCTAACTCTCAAACCGACCGGGTCGTTACATTCTCCCCTCTTAAGAAAATCGTTCGTCCTCGAACGAGTATGAAGACATATCTAAAGCTGTGAAAAGTTGAGGGTACTAGCTGCGCATATCCTGCTCGGTCTCCCAAGTCGCCTCCTCGACCGGCTGACCCCTCCACTAAACTTTAACTGATGCAATATTCTTTGACCAGAGTTGTATGACTTGTTTATCCAATATAGCTACTGGCTCCTCAATATATGATATATCTTTGTCCAATTGGACTGAACTGAAATCCAAAACATGGGTCGGATCAGCGTGATACTTCCGGAGCATAGAGACGTGGAACACCGGATGAACTCCTACTAGGTTAGGAGGAAAGGCTAGCTCATAAGCAACCTCCCCTACATGCCGCAATATATCAAAAGGGCCAATAAATCTCGAACTCATCTTACCCTTCTTCCCGAACCTCTTGACGCCCTTCATAGGCGATACTCGAAGCAAAAATCGATCACCAGCCATAAATGCCAAAGCACGAACCTTCCGGTACGCATAACTCTTCTGCCTGGATTGAGCTGTGTGAAGTCTCTCCTGAATCACCTTCACCTTGCCCAGGGTATCCTGGACCAAATTTGTACCCAACATTCGGGCCTCGCCCTGCTCAAACCATCCCACTGGAGACCGGCACCTCCTACCATACAAAGCCTCATACGGTGATATCTGAATGTTGGATCGATAACTTTTATTATAGGAAAACTCTGCAAGTGGCAAGTATTGGTCCCATGACCCTCCAAAATCCATCACACAGGCATGGAGCATATCCTCAAGAATCTAAATCATGCGCTCGGACTGCCCGTCTGTCTAAGGGTGAAAGGTTGTACTCAAATCTAACCTGGTGCGTAGATCCTGCTGAACGGCTCTCCAGAACCGTAAAGTGAACTGTGTACCTCTGTCTGAAATGATAGATACTGGAATACTGTGAAGTCGGACAATCTCCCTGATATAAATCTCAGCCAACCTCTCTGAGGAATATGTAGTCGACACTGGAATGAAATGGGCTGACTTGGTCAGCCGATCCACGATCACCCAATTAGCATCGAACTTTCTCAAAGTCCGAGGAAGTCCAACCATAAAGTCCATGGTGGTCCGCTCCCACTTCCACTATGGAAGCTCGATCTGCTGAAGCAACCCTCCTGGTCTCTGATGCTCATATTTGACTTGCTGACAATTGAGACACTTGGCCACAAACTCCACTATATATTTTTTCATCCTTCTCCACTAGTAGTGTTGTCTCAAGTCTTGGTACATCTTCGCGGTACCCGTATGAATTGAGTACCGCGTGCTACGGGCCTCCTCTAGAATCAACTCCCGAAGCCCATCCACATTGGGAACACAGATCTGGCCATGCATCCTCATCAAACCATCATCTCCTATAGTCACATCTGTGGCATCACCCCGCCGAACGCTGTCCTGAAGAACCAGAAGGTGGGGATCACCATACTGGCCCTCTCTCTGATGCGGCCATAAAGAGAAGATCGAGAAACCACACAAGCTAACACCCGGCAAGGCTCTGAAAGATTCAATCTCACAAGCTGACTGGCTAAGGACTGAACATCCAAGGCTAAGCTCCTCTTAACTGATGGAAGATATGCCAAACTCCCCAAACTCTCCGCCCGGCGACTCAAGGCGTCGGCCACCACATTGGCCTTCCCCGGGTGGTATAATATGGTGATGTCATAGTCCATTAATAACTCCAACAACCTCCGCTGGCACAAATTGAGGTCCTTCTTCTTGAACAAGTGTTGCAAACTCCGGTGATCCGTGAAAATCTCATAGGGAACTCCGTATAAATAATGACGCCATATCTTCAAGGCATGAACAATCGCTGCCAACTCGAGATCATGAACTGGATAGTTCTTCTCATGCACCTTCAACTATTTGGACGCGTAGGAAATCACCCTACCATCCTTCATCAATACCGCTCCAAGGGCAATCCTCGAAGCATCACAAAAAGACTATATAGGACCTTGAGTCGGTAGGCAATACCAACACTGGAGATGTAGTCAGGGCTGTCTTGAGCTTCTGAAATCTCTCCTCACACTCCTTAGTCCACCTGAACGGAGCACCCTTCTGAGTCACTCTGGTTATAGGTTCTGCAATAGATGAAAATCCCTCTACAAAGAGACGATAGTACCTTGCCAAACCAAGGAAACTGCGGATCTCAGTAGCTGATGACGGTCTAGGCCAACTCTGCACCGCCTCCACCTTCTTAGGGTCTACCTTGATCCCATCACAAGACACCACATAGCCCAAGAATGCCACTGAATCGAGCCAAATTTCACACTTAGAAAATTTTGCATACAACTTCTTCTCCCTTAAAGTCTGAAGCACAGTCCTCAAATGCTGCTCATGATCCTCCTAGGATCGAGAATACACCAAGATGTCATCAATAAACACAATGACGAAAGAATCAAGATAAGGCCGGAACACACTGTGCATCAAGTGCATAAAGGTTGTTGGGGAATTGGTCAACCCAAATGACATGACAAGAAACTCATAGTGACCATATTTGGTCCTGAAGGCAGTCTTCGGGATATCCGGCTCCCGAATCTTCAACTGATGATAGCTAGACCATAAGTCAATCTTGGAAAATACCCTGGCACCTTGTAACGGGTCAATGAAATCATCGATGCGAGGCAATGGATACTTGTTCTTCACTGTAACCTTGTTTAGTTGCCGATAATCAATACGCATACGCATAGAACCGTCATTTTTCTTCACAAATAATATCGGAGCACCCCAAGGTGATACATTGGGCCTGATAAAATCCTTATCAAGCAACTCCGGTAACTGCTCCTTTAACTGTTTCAATTTAGGAGGAGCCATAAGATAGGGAGGAATAGAAATGGGTTGGGTGCCTGGCAACAAATCAATGCCAAAATCAATATCTCTGTCGGGTGGCATACCCGGAAGATCATCTAGAAACACATCAGGAAAGTCCTTCACAACTGGAACTGACTCAACTGTAGGGGTATCAACACTAACATCTCGCACATAGACCAAGTATGCATCACACCCTTTCTCAACCATCCGTTGAGCCTTAAGGAAAGAATGACCCTGTGGGGAGTATACTCTAAGGTAGTTATCCATTCTAATCTCGATAAACCTAGCATAGCCAGCGTCACGGTTTTGGCGTGACAATCAAGAATAGCATAATGGGATGACAACCAGTCCATGCCCAAGATAACATCAAAATCTACCATACTAGGTAATAATAAGTCCGCTCTGATCTCAAAACCACTGATAACAATCTAACACGACCGATATACGCAGTCTACAATAAGAGAATCTCCCATGGAAGTAGAAACATAAACAGGGGAGCTCAAAGAATCCCGAGTTATCCCCAGATGTGAAGCAAAATAAGAAGAAACATATGAATACGTAGATCCTAGGTCAAATAACACCGATGCATCCCTATGACAGACAGGGACAATACCTGTGATGACTGAATCTGAAGCAACGACCTCTGAACGGGCTGGAAAGGCATAGTATCTGGCCTGGACTCCTTCTCTAGGGCGACCTCCACCTCGAGCTATCTGAGGAGGTGGGGCAGTAGCTGGGGCTGGAAGAATAGCTGGAGGACCCGGTGGAGCACATGGGGACTGATAAGACTGAGATGATGCACCCCTCCTGGATCTAGGGCAATCTCTAAACATGTGGCGAGGGTCACCACACTCAAAACAACCCCTCAGAGGACGTGGCAGCTGATGCTGACTCTGAACTGGCCTGCTGGCCTGGCCGGTAATAGCACCTTGAGTAGGAGGCACACCATATACTTGTGGTACATAATAAGGCTCCTAAGGTCTAGGAGGAGCAGGAATACCACTGGCTGCTGGAAGAGCTGAATGAACTAGGCCACTCACAAATCCCCTACCATAGTGTGTTGCTGGTGCACGAGCTCCCGAATAATGACTAGTCTCTCGAGACCTCTTGGCCTCCCTCTCCTCTATGTCCCGAGCAACATGCTCTCAATCCTTCGGGCAATGCTCACTGCCTGCTGGTAAGTGATATCCGTCTCCAACTCCCTGGCCATACTGGTCCGAATACTAGGGTGGAGTCCCTCAATGAAGCATCAGACTCTCTCTCTCTGATCGTGCCAACCAAGGCCGGTGCATGGCGAGCCAAGTCACTGAAATGGACTGCATACTCTGACACAGTCATAGTACCCTGGCGCAACTGCTCAAACTCTGCACGCCAAGCATCCCTGAGGCTCTGGGGAACAAACTCAAGCAAAAACATCTTTGAAAATTGAGTCAAAGTGAGTGAAGCTGCCTCGTCCGGACCCCTCAGCTGGAAAGCGGTGAAAGAAACCCCACTCGTCTCCACAATACCCATAGTGCGGAGAATACGATGACACTTCTCAAGAAAACCGAGAGCGTCATCTGAAGCTAGTCCGCTAAAAATAGGTGGGTGGTACTTCTTGTACCTCTCAAGTCTGAGTTGCTATGCCTCAGAAGCAACTACCCTAGCATCACGTTGAACCGGAGCTGCTGGGGGCATAGGAATGAACTGTAAGACCTTATCAAAATGAACCCTCTGCTCAAGAGTGCGGGCTGCGGGAGTCTGTGCCCCTCCCTCGGCCTGAGATGTGGCTAGAGCTATCAGGAGTAGTCCCTCCTGAGTCAGAGTGCTGAATACGCTCATGAACTGAGCCAAAGTCTCCTGGAGGGCTGAGTAGCAGTAGGGACCTCCTGTTTCCCTCCAATTGTACCTGCTGGGGGATCCTCTGTCTCTGCTCTCGTTGGTGCTCGTGCTGCATCGCGTGCTCTTCCTCTACCCCTGCCCCTGCCTCTGGCGGCTCTGGTTGGGGGCTCGGGTGCCTGATCGTCAGTCCATCCGGTATGGGTCCTCACCATCTGTGAGAAAGAATAGAATAGAGTTTTAGAATTTTGATGTGCGTAACTAGCACGACCAGGAATTCCAAGGAATGTGATTGTTGTTAACAGTTACATAACCTCCCAAAGATAGATACGGACATCTCCGCAACGATCCGCGAGACTCTAATAAATCGGCTTGTGACTTGTGACTCCTATGAACCTAGACACTCTAATACCAACTTGTCACGACCCGATTTACCCTCCGAAAGGTATCGTGACGGCACCTAGTCTTTACGACTAGGTAAGACTAAATTTGCGGAAGATATTAAACACAAACAGTAAGTAAAGACAGAGTAAGGTAAATCTACTAAGTAAAACATCGCCACTGGGCATGTACAACCAAAATTTCCAAAACCCGAAATGTCACTTTCAAGTCACAAGCTCTATACCATAACAACTCTATACAACGAGAAAGAAATACATAAAAGTCTCTAACTAACTGAATGGAAGGTGACTCGGAGGATTCTGCGGACGCGACAGAATTACCTTGCGGTCTCCTCAAGAAGCTACGACAACCACTAGCCACGGAACTGAGAGCTGGAACCTAGATCTGCACACGAAAACATGTACAGGAAAGGGCATGAGTACTCCATATTCGGTACCCAGTAAGTGCCAAAGCCTAACCCTGGTCAGGTAGTAACGAGGTCAGGTTAAGGCTCTACTAGATTTATAAATAAATAGTTTAAATAGTACAAAAAAAGAAATAAGTTCTAAAGTAGACAGTTAGAAGAATAATATGGAAATAAATAGTAGAATGGAGCCCTCGGCTCAGCACAACGAATCACACAGTGGAATCTTCCGGGATATTGTCCTGTAGTTCCAAATATAAATATGCAGTACAGGGGGAATCTCCCAGAATACATCTGAGTTCCCAATTTAAATATGAAATACAGGGGGGGTCTCCCAGAATACGTATATAGTCCCCAATTTAAATATGCAGTGCTGGGGGATCTCCAAGAATACGTCTGCAATCCCCAATAAATATGCAACGCGAAGTAACAACAAATAACATCAATGTATCACAGTATATCTAAATACAAGTGAGAAGAGAAGGGAAGACTAACTAAACATGGCTCATAGATTGTCAGTTAGGCAATTTATTGAACAAATAGGCATGCTTCCCTAATCTAAGATGAACAATTAAGCACGTAGAAATGATAGAATGGAATAACAAGGCACAAAATAAGTGTTTTGAAGGAAAAAAGGTATTTTAGCAGAAATGGCCCGCGTACATACTCGTCACCTCACGTACACGGTGCCCACACATTTATTTCAAAACAACCTAAGGGAAAGTCCCCAAAACAGAGTTAGGCAAGCCACTTACCTCGACTGCTCTACTCAACTCGAAACCATGTTCTTGCCACGAGTAATCGACTCCGAATGGACCAAATCTATTCAATTCAATTGCATAAGGTAAATATCACTTTAATAAATTAATCTAGCTAATCAGTGCAAAGTTAATACGCGAAATTAGGAAAATTGCCAAACAGTCCCCCGAGCCCACGTCTCAGAATCGGGTAAAAGTTACAAATTCCGGAAGCCCGTTCACTCATGAGTCTAACCATACAAGAATTACTCAAATTGGATATCAAAACCTCGATCAAAACTCAAAAATTCGGTATAAGAACTTTGTCAAATTTTCCCCAATTTTCCACCATAAATTCGAATTTAAATGATGGATTTGAGTGTAGATTCATGGAAATTTGTCCAAACCGGGTAGGAATTACATACCCAATTCGCCCAAGTGAAAATCTTTTCAAAAGTCTCAAATCCCCGAGCTCCCAAGTTCAAAAATGTGAAAAATAGCTTAAACCCTGGATTTTGGGTTTTAAAATCTGCTCAGGTGCACTTTTGATCGCGTTCACGGAAGCACCATCGAGAACGCAAAGAGAAAATCACGCGCCCAGTAATTGACCTGCGCAAACGTGAGGCTGGTCATGCGAACGCGTACCTCTGACTTCCTAACTACGCGAACGTGATACAACTCACGCGACCGCGAAGGGTAAAACATCGACCTCCCCTAGAACTTCATCCCTTCTTCGCGAACGCGGCCTGGCCCACGCGTTCGGGATTAACGCTGGTCCAAACCCTCGCGTTCTCACCTCCCCTTACACGAACACATAGAAAATTTTCCCCTTAGCCCAGATTGGCCTACGCGTTCGCGACACCCCTCACGCGAACGCATAGAAGAACACCAGCACCAGCAAAATCTGATCCTTCCTAAGTCCAAAAATTAGCCCGTTGAGCATCCGAAACACACCCGAGGCCCCTGGGACCTCAACCAAGCCTACCAACCAGTCCTAATACCTTATTCAAACTTATTCGAACCTTCTAACCACGTCCCATAACACCAAAATCAAAAATTATGCATGGATCCAAGCCTAAGAACTTAGGAAATTTTCAAAATCTACAACTGATGCTGAAACACGTCAAAACTAGTCTGAATGACCTAAAATTTTACACACGTGTCATAAATGGCATGACGGACCTGTAGCCACTCTTGGAATCCCATTCCGAGCCTGATATCAAAATTACACCTATCGGCCGAAATCGCCGAAATTCTAACTTTCACCAATTCAAGTCTAATTCTACTACAGACCTCGGAAACACATTACGGACTCGCTCCTAACCCTGAAATCACCCAACGGAGTCAACAGAATTCCATTCCGGACCCCTCTTCACACAGTTCCAACTACGGCTCGAATTTTAAAGCTTAAACTCATATTTAGGGGCTATGTGTGCAAAACTCTCCAGAATTCACAACTAATTACTCCGACAAGTCCCATAAACATATACAAATGTGGTGAAAGCAGTTATTAGGGGATATGGGCGCTAACTCTCAAAACGACCGACCGGATCGTTATAGCTAACCACTGCCTTCTCCTTGCATGAGGATAATCCCTGCCTCCCATTGCATAAGTCTAAACACTGCATGAGGCTAAACCCTGCCTCCCACTGCATAAGGCTAAGAACTGCCTTCTCCTTGCATGAGACTAAGCCCTGACTCAATTCTTGCATGAGGCTAAGCCCTGCCTCCCATTGCATAAGGCTAAGCATCTCCTTCTCCTTGCATGAGACTAAGCCTTGTCTCAATTCCTGCATGAGGCTAAGCCTTGCCTCCCATTCCTTAAGGCTAAGCATTGCCTTCTCCTTGCATGAAACTAAGCCATGTCTCAATTCTTGCATGAGGCTAAGCCCTGCCTCCCATTTGCATAAGGCTAAGAATTGCCTTCTCTTTGTATGAGACTAAGCAATGTCTCCCTCTGCATAAGTGTTGCTCTATTCTAAACCCTGCATTACTCTCTTCTCTCGGGGCTAAGCTCTACCCCCAAACTCTACACAAGACAAAGCTTTGTCTTGTTGATTGACTCTAACATCATGTCTCTGCACCTCATGGGCTGAAACATAGCCAACTTGTCCGAAGGCGTCATAGTCTGAAGGCATCATCCTCATAGCCGGAAGACATCATTCCATGGCCTGAGGATCTCTCAAACTTGCACATCATTATTCAAAGGCATTATGATTCGGAGGCACCATCTGCATGGCCCGAGATCATCATTCCATGGCCTGAGGATCTCTCAAACTTGCACATCATTATTCAAAGGCATTATGATTCGGAGGCACCATCTGCATGGCCCGAGATCATCATTCCATGGCCGGCGAATCCCCTATCGCACATTTCATGGCCCGGGACATCATGGTCTTAGGAAGTCATCCTCACCATTCAAAGACAGTCTTCATGGTCCGAAGGGAATTTGCATCATGTCTAAGTTTTCGCAATAATTTATACATATTTGCATGCAGTTGTATTTCTGTAAATTTGCAGGTGATCTGATAAGTAACTGTTATTCTAAAGGAGTAATCCCGCTCCAGTCTCCATCCAATGTTCACATCCTTAAAAGTATTTCAAACATGATCGTTCATCATCCGTTACCCAGTATCATTTACCCATAACCATTTCAAATCCAAATCAATCCTATTTTGTACATCTTGTCCGTTCTTGCAACAACTCCAATGGTTTACTCCACTGTTGGATCCAAAACTACACACAACATGATTCCTGTAAAACCAAGGATATGTAGGCAAGTCAGAAGCCATAGTGCGGCCTATATCTTTCAAATCACCCTATTCGGTCAAAATCGGTCATCATTTCTTTACCCGACAACTCTTTCATCCTTCCCGGATAAAGAGGGGCAATTGTTGATACCCAATTCTTCCCTCATATATTTTTAAAATATACATATATACCTTCAAAATAGTGCATGAGCATCATCAATCATTTCTCATAATTTTCTAATTCTTAAAGGCTTTTAATCAATTTATTCCCATATTTTATTAAATAAATAATTATTAATTGCATCAAATAATTTCTATGATGATTTATAATTTAATTTTTATCATTTATATCCATATTAAGCTTTAAATATTTTTGATGCATTTATTATAATCATATTTACATCCTTAGGCTAAAATTGCATATTGTTGCAATAATAGCCCATATATGTGCATAATTATATTATTTATACGGAAAGTGAATTTTTATATTTTTATAATGTTAAGTAATAATTTTAGATCACTTTCATGCACAAGTGATATTTTGTTATTTATTCATTATTTTTTATAAATTATTCATTTGTTAAAATGGGTATTTAAAATCTAGCCCCTAAAACCTCCATTTTCGGATATAACCCAACACCCCTTACCAGCCCAAGACACTTAGCCCAAGACCTATTAGCCCAATCTCATACCCGTTTAAAAACACCCGACCCAGAACTGTTTGAATCAGGACCGTTGATTACACCTGCCCCTTTAATTAACCTACCCGTCTAAACCTAACCCTCATTCACCCAAACCCGCCATCTCTATATCCTCTCAAACCTCTTCCTCTCCTCTGTAAACCCTAGCGCCATCACCCTAATCTCTCCGATTCCAACCCCAAAATGGAATCAATCTATGATTCCTTTAACTTATTTGACCCCTCCTCCTTACTGGTTACCCGTTTTTGGTATTATATAATTGCTTGCCTAATATGGCAAGCAGATCTTATAAGAATCGAACCGAAAATTGGTTCAAATCCTTAACTTGATGTTTATTCCGTCTGTGTTCATCACTCATTCTTTGTAAGTACGATTATTTTCGTATCTCTCACAAATTCGTAGTTAACCCTAAGGTTAGGGTTTTCAGATCCTTATTTATTCGAACCAAAATTGGTTCAAACTTTAATTTTAAGTGATATCCCGTCTATATTCGTCCTATTATGAATAAATCTGCCTATTTTTGTCAATTTCTTCTACTTACCCTAAATAAGGGTTTCAGACCCTAAATTTGGACCAGATCTGGTTCGATTAGGTGTTTCTTTTGAATAATTTCTTGTCTATGTTCATCGCATGCAGTGTATAGTCGATTGCTTTATTCTCTGTTGATCTTATGAGGTTTACCTAAAAACAAGGGTTTGAAACATTTCCTCGTCTTTACTGATTTTCTGATTGATGCTCTTTCCTTTCTCGTATTTGACTAATAGTTTCCTTATTTTTGTTTCCTTTATTTTTTTCTTACCTTATTTTGCCCTAAAACTTATTGTTAATCGATTCTTATCTGATTTTCCTTATTCTTTGTGGTATCCCCTTATTCTAAGTAATACTCGCACAATTGCACGCCATTATTCTCTGTTAATTTACTGAACTCTTTGGGTTTCTGTATTATTTTCGCTAAATCTATATCTAAATTGGTTCTGTAATTATTTACTTTCTATGTTTATGTGTTTAGTTCCTACACTATTTAAACCCTTTTTCCTTTCCCCTTTAGACAGACTAGAACTATCAATACTCTCACTGAAAACTTAGATTTTACTCTGATTCTCTTGCTCGTTTGTTTCTGGTCCTGGCCAGCTGAAAGCCAAGGCCAATCGATTTTGGACTTAACTACTGTGGTGTATATTATTGCTTTTCTTCCTAACTGGTAAGTCATTATCCCTTGTCATTTTATTCTTTATGTTTCATAATCTGTGTTGTTTGACCCAGCATGTTTAGATTCTGAGCATGATTCTATAACTTTTATGATTCTATGAGTTCATCTAGCCCATAATTGATACTGTGAATTGGTTATTTTTGAATAATATTAATCCTGTAAAAGGCTAGCTTAATGTTTTTAACTTGTCTCATGCACACTGTTTGCTAATCCTGAACCTGTTCTGAACTTAGTATCCTTAGGATACTACTAGTATGAAATTAGTTAATCAATCCTAAACATTACTAATTTGTATTGTTACTTAAACCATGTGTCCTGCCAACTTGTTTTCTAACATGTTTTGCATCCCTCTGGATTCATGTGATAGTCGTACCGCTTGCCTTAACACTTTTCCTAAATATTTTTGTGATTAAATGAGGTTGTCCTAAATGTCAGCATGCACACTTAGTGTAATTAGGTCTTTTTCTGACTTAACCTGTTTGAAAATGTGTACATTGCAAACTTTGCTTGTTTTCTAGATGCAATTGTGCCTACATGTTCTGTGTTCTAAAATTCTGTTATGATAGTCTTCTTCTGAGAAATCAAAATTATTTTACGTTTTTCCCTACCTCCTTTTATATGTTGTTACTTTTTAAAAAAAACTCCCACTCCTAGTCCCTTAGGTTATATCCTCAACCACCCCAGTGTGAGCACTGCTCAGGATCCATATGAGACTCTTGTGAACTCTGGCACACTAGGGATTGGTTCTTAATCTCCTTTGAATCATTACTGAGTATTTTGTTTTGGTGTGAGCATTGCCCTGGTCCCTGAGTCCCTGAGGCCCTTGGGAACTTTGACACACTAGAAACCTGGTTCTATATGTGATATGGTTGAGTCACTCATCATTGATTGTTTGTACTTGTGAAATGAGCCTCGAAGTTGATATGGTTTGAAGGCCTGGTTGCCCGGGTGTATTTGGGCCCAATGAAGGCTATCTATAGTTTATTCCATACTATTATGTAATTCATTCATTTCTCTGGTAATTTTGTAACAAACAGATTTTGGGGTGCTTTAGTAAAAATAGGAAGGGTTCTTTATTTTCTTTGTTAACATGGATAGAAATCTTGCCTATAAGATCTTATCTATGTTGTGGATTATGCTTATAAATTTTATGCTAAAATTGTATGAGTTATGTACTTACGTATTAAAGATCCTTCCTATAGGGTTAATATTATAATTTTGTTAGAAATACTGCCTATAGGATATATCAATGTGTCCAACAAATATGTGTTACTAAATCATGCCTATAGGACTAGTATCTTGTTTAATTGTGTTATGGAAATGTTACAATTTCTGCCCATATACTGCTTAATAGATATCATGCCTATAGGGTTAAATCAATTCAGTAATAGATATCATGACTATAGGTTAAATCAGTACAATAATAGATATCATGCCTATAGGGTTAAATTAGCGCAATACTAGATATCTTGCTTATAGGGTTAAATCAATTCAATAGTAGATATCATGCCTATAGGATAGAAAAATCAGTTCAATAAATGATGTTTGTAGAATCAAAATTCCTATAGGACTTTAAGATTAATAAAGTCTGCCAATCAATTGCGTGCATTTGTTGTTTTATGTGTGGAGGTCAACATGAGCCCATATTTGTTTTTCTTAGAAAGTCCTAATTTGTTTGCTTGTCACCTAGTATTTTACAATTTTGAGCAACTTAGGCTTAGTCTAGAACTATCCCAAGTAGAGGTCCTAATACCTCCAGGGCCATACGTAAGGGACGGGTTGTGCACGCATAGGAAACGAACTAGAATCATTTAGAGCGCTTTAGGTAACAACTTAAAGATAGTAATCGGGTAGCATGAGATGATAGTCTGTGTCCGCTGAATAATATGAGTAACATCCCCGTCTTAGGGGAGTTACGAAGTATTATTTATGTTGCACAGGATGATCCTATAGGCTAAAAAATTTAGGACTCCCTATCATTATTAAATAGTATTCTTCACTTTTCTAGACTAATTTGTTGAATTTAAATTCGGTCGGGACCCACCGTTGTGTACCTCGAGGGGTGCCTAACACTTTCTCCTCAAGGTAATTTGAGCCCTTGCCCAATCTCTGGTGATGCAAACTGGTATAATATGAGTTATCTGCTCTAGGTACCCTAACGCACCTTAATCCATTAGGTGGCGACTCTAACCAATTCCTTTTCGTTACCCTCTCAAAAAGAATTATCAAAAATATCGAAACCTGATTTCGCGAGAAAAGGGGGCGCGACAGGTTATATTAAGAGGGATTTCCCCAAACGTGGTAGAGGCACAACACAACAGGGTTCTCAGATAGTGACTCCAGTTCTAGTTGCACCACCAGCCCCATCAGCTAGAAGGGAGCTCAAGAAGTTAGGAATGCCCAGAGGCGGAGGCCAAGCCCACTATTATGCATTTCCAAGTAGACCCGAGGCGGAGGCCTTTGATGTAGTTGATCCAGGTATTGTTTTGATCTTTCACACGGATGCATCAGTTCTATTTTATCCCGGTTCTTTATATTCCCTGTAGTTGATCCCGGTTCTATCATCGTATTTTGCATCGTACTAGGATTTTCCCTGTAGTTCTCTTGATATTCATGTTAGTGTATCTACACCTGTGGGTAACTCTATTATGGTGGATCATGTGTATCGACCTTGTTTGGTTACTATTGGGGGCTATGAGACCAGTGTTGACCTCTTGTTGCTTAGTTTGGTGGATTTTTATATGATCTATTCTTGGGAATAGATTAGTTATCTCTGTATCATGTTATTCTTGATTGTCACACTAAGACTGTGATGTTGGTTATACCGGGGTTGCCAAGGTAGGAATGGAAAGTTGTTGTGAGTATACTTCTAGTAGGGTGGTTTGGTTTCTGAAGGCTCGGTGGATGGTTGAGTAGGGGTGTTTGGCGCACTTAACCTTTGTGAGAGATATTAGTGATGATACTCCTACCGTTGAGTCAGTTCTGGTTGTGAAGGAGTTTCCAAATGTATTTCCAATATACCTACCGGGCATGCCACTTGATAAGGATATTGATTTTGGTATTGACTTGGTGTCGGCACTCAGCCCATATCTATTCCACCGTACCGTATGGATCCAACCAAATTGAAGGAATAAAATAATAGTTGCAAGTGTTATTTAATAAGGGGTGCCGGTCAATCTTCATGCATTTGATGATATAATTGTGTACTCTCGTATCAGGGAAGAACATGAGCAACATTCGAGGAGTGTACTCTATATTTTAAGGGAGAACAAGTTGTATGTTAAGTTCTCCAAGTGTGAGTTATCGCTGAACTCGGTGGCATACTTAGTCCATGTGGTATCTTGTAACGACCCGACCGGTCGTTTTGCGTATCAGGATCCCGTTCCCTTAAATGAAACCTTCTATAGTGGCTATCTGTGCTTTATGACTCGCGGGGACGGGTGGTTCAGGATTCGGGAATGGTTTGAGTGCTTTAGGAACACTTGGTTCCTTAAGGTTGACCTATTTGGTCAAGTTTAACTTCGGTCACCATTTTGAGTTAACGACCTCGGAATCAAGTTTTGACAGCTCCAGTAGCTTCGTATGATGATTTCGTACTTGGGCGTACATTTGGAACGGCACCCGAAATGGAAATCAGGATTTCCTTAAGTTTGAAATTGGGTTTGGAACGTGATTTTATGCTATTGAGGTCCGAACGGAATTTCGGGACCCAAAATAGTTCCGTATGGTCATTTATGACTTGTCTGCAAAATTTGGGGTCATTCCGAGTAGTATAGGCATGTTCGGTGCAGTGAAGTGAATTCTAGACTCTTAAGTTCTTAAGTTTGATTCAATTTGGTTTTGGGGTTGAATTCTGAGTTTTGTTGTTGTTTTTCACGTTCCGGGAGTTCGAGCGAGTCCGTATCATGAATACAGACTTGTTGGTGCCTTTGGACGGGGTCCCGAGGGGCTCGGGTGAGTTTTGGACCCCCGGGAGCTAAGTTGGAAAAACCAGATTTTTGTTGTCTGGTTTCCTTCTTCGCGATCGCAGAAGGTGGGTCGCGATCACGGAGAAGGAATTTGGATGGGCTGCTGATTGTTCTTTGCGATCGCAGCTTCCTTTTCGCGATCGCGGAAGGTTGGGCCCTTGTCCTTCGCGATTGCATCCCAGTCTTCGCGATCGCGGAAGGCTGGACTCCATGCCTTCGCGATCGCAGCCCCATCCTCGCGATCACATAGTGTCAAGTCAAGGCCGGGCACAGTTGCTCTTCGCTATCGCAATACCTCTGTCGCGATCGCAGAGGTCTAGCCAGTTGGCCTTCGCGATCGCAGGGCCCTTGTCGCGATCGCAGTGAAGAAATAACTGGGATTTTTTATTAAATACGGGACTTAGCCTATTTCCTCCATTTTCATCTTCCTCCTCAAGTATTTAGAGAGCTCTTCAAGGAACATTCACCATTGTTATTGAGGTAATTAAATTCCATAGTTTTACTAAGTTTTAACATCAATTTCTAGCTAATTCTCCCTTCTAAATCATCAATTCTTGAAAGTTGGTAGTAAATTAGGGCTTATGGGAGAATTAGTGAATTATCCGTTCTAGCCATGAATTCATGTATAAATCACATAATTATGATCCTTAGGCTTCGGGTAAGTGATTCCTTCGAGAATTCTCGAAATCCGAACGTGTGGGCCCGGGGTCAAAAATCCAAAATCCTTCAAGAATGCCTAATTTTGGGTTTATTGGTTGATTTTTCTTCTTTGAACTTAAATTAATTCAATTCGCTATATTTGGCTAGTTGTGAGCCATCGAGGGTAGATTTCGGAGATTTCGAGCGCATCCTTGATTCGAGGGGTGATTTCGTCACGAGGTGAGTCTCCTTTCCAACCTTCTAAGGGGGAAATGTCCTCATAGGTTCCTTATTTGTTGTGTATACATGTTGTGGGGGGCCGCGTACGTACAAAGTGATGAGAGTCTATATGTGGCGACTATATTGCTATGCCGGGTAGCTTTAGGACTCACGAGCATGCCTCTATGTGCCTTATTTGTACGTTGTATGTATTTGTAAGTTGTCATTGTTGTTGAGATGACATGGAAAGGTGAAATATTATGATTTCAATCCCAGTTGGCTACAGTGGTATTGGCACAGTCCTGTTGAGTTCACTGTTGTGTCGGTACACATATGTACCTATATATGTATATGCGCTTGTTATCAAGTCAGCACACGAGTCGCAGACTGGAGGCGCGATCGTGGGTCAGCTTATATATTATTATTATTGAGTCAGCACACAAGTCGCAGACTGGAGGCGCGATCGTGGGTCAACTTATATATTATTATTATCGAGTTAGCACACGAGTCGCAGACTGGAGGCGCGATCGTGGGTCAGCTTATATATATTATCATTATCGAGTCAGCACATGAGTCGCAGGCATGATGCGCGATCGTGGGTCAGCTTATTACTATTGAGTCAGTACGCGAGTCGCAGGTATGATTCGCAATCGTGGGTTAGCTTATGACCTCAGTCCTTATGACCACCCTTATGACTCCGGTCAGTTGTCTTATTCTGGTATTGTATTATCACTTGAGTCTGAGTCACTTATAGTGGGATTGACAGGTATTGTGTAAACGGAGGATTGGCACTTGCAGTTCATTTTCAGTTGTTACTTGGATTACATTATTTGCTTATGTACTTGTTGATTTCTGCTTCACATGCCTACTGCTTTAGCCATATCTCTTTTTATATTATATCGCTGGACCTTAGTGAGTATCTAGTCGACCTCTCGTCACTACTCCTTCGAGTTTAGACGGGATACTCACTGGGTACATATTTATTTATGTACTCATGATGCACTTCTTCTTCTTCTGTACTTGACTGTACAGGTCTGGAGGTTGGTACTTCTGATTATTAGGCCGGTGCTAGATACTGATTTGTGTGATTAGACTTCGCGGTGAGCTGCTCTTCTTAGCGACCCCCTAGCAGCACCTTGAAGTTTCCTTTTGTCATTTTCCCGTCTATTTCATTCAGACTGTGGACTTGTATATATATTATCCTTGTATACTCAGATAGTTGCCTGTGACACTCGTGACACTATTTCCTGGCACACACGTAGTGTATAATTTGGGTTTTGGGCTGTATATTCATACATATGCTTTATTTTGGCCATGTATTGTTATGATTTTATTTTCATATCAAGCTATCATCATGTTTAATTGTCTTAAACTGGTAAATATTGACATGTTTAATCAAATGGGAAGGGTAACACCTAATGTAATTCATATTCGCTTGCCTAACCCCGCTGTTGGGCGCCATCGCGACCTAAGTTAGGATTTGGGTCATGTCATATCTAGTGACAGGATTAAGGTGGACTCGAAGAAGATTGAGAAAGTTCAGAGTTGGACCGGACCTTCTACCGCTACTTAGATCAGGATCTTCTTACGCTTAGTTGGGTATTATCGTCGCTTTGTGGAGGGGTTTTCATCTATTGCAGCCCCATTGACTCAGTTGACTTAGGAGGGCTCTCCGTTCAGGTGGTTAGACGATTGTGAGGAAAGCTTTCAAAAGCTCAAGACGACACTGACTACGGCTCTAGGTTTGGTATTGCCCTTAGGATCGAGGTCGTACATATTCTATTATGATGCTTCAAATGTTGGTCTTGGGTGTGTATTGATGGAGGACGGTAGGATGATTGCATATGTGTCATGCCAGCTAAAACCCCATAAGAAAAGTTATCTGGTGCATGGTTTGGAGTTAGCTGACATTGTACGCACGCTCAAGATTCAGAGGCATTACTTTTATGGCATGTCTTATGAGGTGTATACGGATCACCGGAGTCTTCGACACTCGTTTAAACAGAAATATTTGAATTTGAGGCAGTTGAGATGGTAGGAGCTATTGAAGTACTATGATATCGTCATTCTTTATCATCCGGGGAAATGTAGTAGTTGACGCTTTGAGTAGAAAGGCGTAGTGCATGAGGAATTTGCATCCATTCCAACTATGGAGAGGCCACTAGCTATAGATGTTCAGGATTTGGCCAACAGTTTCGTGAGGTTGGATATGTCGTAGCCTAGTAAGGTTCTTGCTTGTGTTGTGTCACAGTCGTTCTTGTTTGAGTGTATTATGGTGCGCCAGTATGCTGATCCCCACTTGCTTGTCCTTAAGGACACGATGCAACGAGGTAGTGCCAAGGAAGTGACTATTGGTGATGATGGGGTTATTAAGCCTTCAGTGTCGAATTTTTTTCGGAGATGGACGGTTTAAGGGACTTGATTCTTAAATAGGTTCACAGTTTGCGGTATTCTATCCACCTAGGTGCTACGCATATGTATCATGATTTGAAGTAGTATTATAAGCAGAAAAGGATGAAGAAGGAGATCGATGAACATGTAGCATGGTGTTTGAATTGTTAGCAGGTCAAGTATTAGCATTAGATACTTTGTGGTTTGCTTTAGAGGTTAGATATACCGGAGTGCAAGTTGGAGTGTATCACTATGGATTTTGTGGTTGGGTTGCCACAAACCTTGAGGAGATTTGATGTTGTGTGGGTTATTGTGGACAGACTGACCAAGTCTCCACATTTCATTTTTTTCATGACTTCCTACACTTCTGAGCAGTTGGCTCGGATTTATCTTTGATTGATTATTCGCTTGCATGGTGTGCATATGTATATCATAACTGATCGAGGCACTCAGTTTACATCAGATTTTTGGAGAGCAGTGCAGCGTGAGCTAGGCACGCGGGTTTAGTTGAGTACGACATTTCATTCTTAATTGGATGGGTAGTCCGTGCAAACAATTCAGATTTTGGAGGATATGTTAAGAGCTTGCGTCATTGATTTTGGAGGCCAGTGGGATCGATTTCTACCATTAGCGGAGTTCGCCAACAACAATAGCTACCAGTCAAGTATCCAGATTGCCCCCGTATGAGGCCTTATATGGGAGGCGATGTTGTTTTTCGGTTAGTTAGTTTGAGGATAGGGAGGCTAGATTTTTGGGCAGTGATCTAGTTTGTGATGCTTTGGAGAAGGTAAAGTTGATTCACGAGCTGATTCGTACAGCGCAGTCTAGACAAAAGAGTTATGCTGATAGGACGGTTCGCGATGTAGCTTTTATGGAGGGTGAGAGGGTTCTTTTTAGAGTTTTTCCTATCAAAAGCGTGATGACGTTTGAAAAACATGGCAAGTTGACCCCTCGATACATTGGTCCATTTGAAGTTTTGGAGAGAGTGGATGAAGTGGCTTACATGCTTGTTTTATCACCCATCTTGTCCGGAGCTCATCCTTGGTTTTCATGTCTCCGTGATTTGGAATTATTAGGAGGATTTGTCATATCTGTTAGATCTCAGTTCAGTGCAGTTGGATGAGAATCTAGCTTATGAGGAGGAACTAGTGGTTATTTTGGATGGGCATGTTCAGAAGCTAAGGTCAAAGGATATTACACCAGTTAAGGTTTAGTAGAGAGGTCAACCAGCCGAGGAGGCGACTTGGTAGACCGAGCATGATATATGGAGCAGATAACCATATCTTTTTGGCAATCCAGGTATGTTTCCAAACTCGTTCAAGGATGAAATTTTGCTTAAAAGTGGGAGAATATAGTGACACGGCCAGTCATTTTGTGTATTTGAGTCATGTTCTCCTATTTAGTGCTTCTCGTATGCTTCTTTGTTGTTATGTGAGTTGCGGGGATGGTTGGTTAAGTTTCAGGGAAGTTTTTGAATGGATTGGAACACTTAGTTCTAAGGTTGGAAGTTTAAGTTATAAAATTTGATCGAGGTTTGACTTTTGTGTAAACGACCCTGAAATGGTGTTTTCATGGTTCCAGTGGGTTCGTATGGTAATTCTTACTTAGGCATACGTCTAGATTTGGATTTGGGGGTCCATAGGTTTATTTTGTCCTGTTTGGCAAAAGTTAGAAATTTGAATGTTTGGAAATTTCATAGGTTTGACCACAAGTTGACTTTGATGTTATCGGGTTAAGATTGTCGTTACGGGAGTTGGAATAACTTCATTGTATCTTTTGGAACTTGTGTGAAAATTGGGGTTATTCCGAGTTGGTTAAAAGTGGTTCGGAATGAGTTTTGAAAGTTCAAAAGTGGATTAGTTCATTAAGCTTAAATCAAGTGCAATTAGTAGTTTTGATGTTATTTTGTGTGATTTGAGACCTCGAGCAGGTTCGTGTTAGGAATGTTTGGTATGATTGGACGAGGTCCCGAGGGGCTCAGGTGATTTCAGATGGGTTTTGGGCCA
The DNA here is from genome assembly GCA_005239495.1 of Nicotiana undulata. Taxonomy (NCBI): domain Eukaryota; kingdom Viridiplantae; phylum Streptophyta; class Magnoliopsida; order Solanales; family Solanaceae; genus Nicotiana; species Nicotiana undulata. Next base: position 54,703 of record ML281508.1, read on the forward strand.
TTTGGGGTTTGATTGGCAGGTCTGGTTCTGTTATTTTTGCACCTGCGAGGTGTGATCCACTTGTGGGAGTCCGTAGAAGCAGACTGGGGATCGTAGATGCGAAGAAAGGGGGAGGCACGCAGATGAAATGGCCCTTGTGCAAATGCGCTTGCACAGTTGCGTTTCACGGCCGAAGAAGCAGATCCGTAGTAGCCGAGTTTGGTCCGTAGAAGTGGAGAGTCGGGTTTTGAGTGGATCTCGCAAGCGAGCCTTTGGTCGTAGATGCGAGTTGGAGCCCGCAAAAGCAAGAATCATTGGGCAGTGTATTAATTTCGTGGGTTTGGCTAATTTTATCACAACTGGGAGCTTGGATTGGGGCGATATTTTAGGCGAATTTCACCACTTGGATTGGGGTAAGTTTTCTTGACTTGGATTTTTTTTTATTTCATGATTCTACCTTTGATTTTGGTATTTGATTGGTGAATCTAAGAGAAAAAAATTAGGGGATTTGGCAAAACGTTTCTAAAGTGATAAATGGAGATTTGAACCACGATTTGGAGGCAGTTTTGGATGAAAATCATATATTTGGACTCATATTTAAATGGGTAGTCGAAATTTATGACTTTTGTCGGGTTCCGTGAGGCGGAACCAAATTAAATTTTAGGTTGACTTTGTGCAATTGAATAAAGAGTCAATCCTTATTGATTGGATTCAATTCGTATGAATTTATTTAACGTTGTTGAGTTGTATTAGGCTAGATTTGGCTCGTTCGTAGGTTGGTATGATAGAAAAGGATATTTTGGGAGAGTAGAGGCTATCGGCTCGGGGTAAGTCTCTTGGCTAACCTTATTAAGAGTGAAATTACCTAGGATTTGACTTGTTTGCTATGTGTTTGAGGTATTAGGGGTGGTGTATGTACGGGATGGCGAGCACCGACTTATTTCATGACCAGGGGTAGAAATTGGGATATTTCATATTTATATGACTATGTACTCGCTTGATTCATGATTTATTTGGCATATGTGACTACGTTTGCTTTCTTATTCATGCTAGAAATCATGCCAGGTTTGTGATTAATTGTGAAGGCATGGTAACTTATTCTTCATATGTTGAATTGTTTAATTGTCCATACACATAAAGATTTCATGAGCACATATCGGTATGATATTTATTATGTCCTTGTGCACCTTCTACCTATAATTCTTGAGCATATACATACATTTTCAATTATGGATACGTGATTTGGACTGAGGATTTTGGCACGAAGGGTAAGCGTGCGGGTCAAATACAGATATGGAACATCGAACATGATGATCGGCTATCTATTTTTAAGGGATGCTATTATACCATCTTGCGCTTGGATTTGGATTCGTCCCTCCGGAGTCAGGGGATAACCCATGTTACTTTGGGTCCTGTGAGCATGGTCGGTGCATGAATTTTGTACCAGGTCGATACATAATTTTTATACCAAATTATGTGATACATGGATTGTGTATCGGGGTACATGAATCTTGTACCGGTTGAGCATGCATTCTTATTATTGAATTGTTTTAAGTATTTATTTTACCGTAAACTATTACTTGACATATGTATATGTTAATTCGGAGTCCCGGCGTTATTTGAGCATGTTGTCTTTTACTATTATGTCTTAGCGATTATAGGGTTATTTCTATGCTAGAAAAGCTTCCATTGATATATGTGACTCTTGTTATTCATTATAAGCTTTATTGTTCGTTTGTTAAATTCTATTACTACACTTGTGTGGTAAGTATTCGGTGGCATCTAGCCTCGCCATTACGGGTGTGTTTGGTATGAACGAAAATATTTTCCGAAAAATATTTTCCAATTTTTCCCTGTTTGGTTGGCTTAAATATTTTAGAAAATATTTTTCTCATCAACTCATTTTCCTTCAATTGGAGGAAAAAGTTTTCCCTATCAAGAGAGGGAAAAATATTTTCCAAAACTCCTTCTCAAGCTTCCCCACCCTATTCCTTACTCTCACTGACCCACCCCACACTCACCCACCTAACCCCACCACATGCCCTTTCTCCAAAAAGATTTTTTTTTCGTCACTACCCACCCCCACCCCCAATCCGCAAAAAAAAAATTGTGGGTTCCAAAATTTCGTTGTTTCGACAGTTTTGCAATTCAGAAGTTTATGAAATTTGTGGGTTTGAAAGGTTGTTGGTTCGAAATTTTATGGCTTCATGTTTATTGTATCAAAATTATTTATGAATACTCTTGAGAAAATATTTTTCTTGATTTGCATACCAAACACCAGAAAATGATTAAGATAACTACTTGTTTTCCAAGAAAATATTTTCTTGAAAAATATTTTCCATGGAAAACATTTTCCTTTATACCAAACACACCTTACAACTTCAACGTTAGACCTAATACTTATTGGGTACCAATTATTGTGTACTCATACTACGTTTATGCAAATCTTATTATGTAGATCCTTAGGTGGGTCCTAGCAGAGCTTCCTGATTGAGCAAGGAGATATCACGGAGACTTGGGGTGAACTGCACTTCATAGATCTACTTCGCAGTTCCCGAGTTCCTGTTCCTTTTATACATTTTTGTCTATTTGTATTTCAGACAACTTGAGATGTATATAGACCTTATCTCATTTTCGTACTTTGCTAGTGTACTTGTGCCACCTAGTCTTGGGGGAAAATTGTATTCATTGTGTTTAGGGCGTGGTTGGTTTTCACCAGATACTATCACTGTTTTATGACTATTTCCTTCTTTTGTTGTTATATCTATCTGTTAAATAATAAAAATGGACTTTACTTGTTGTTTCTGAGTTGGCTTGCTTAGCAAATTCGGCTAGACGCCATCACGGACTTGAGGTGGAATTTCGGATCGTGACATAATTATAGATAGTATTACAGATTAATTGGTCGAAGTTGAGTCTGTGAAGGAATTAGGCAGATGTATTAAGGTGCACATATGCTAAACTGGATATTAGTTGGGGCCAGATGTACGGTATAGTTAGTTAGTAGTTGGTTAACTTAGTTAGCTAGGATGTGTGTGTGTGTGTGTGACAGGTTAGATATTTTGTGTCAGTGCTTCATTTGTAACTTATTGAGATTCGGTAGATTAATAGAAAATCCTCAATTTTTTCTTCTTCTTGTAGTCTTCTCATTCCTCATCTAAGATTGAATCTATTGATCATGGTTGAGAATAAGCCAACTTAACTACTGAATTGAGGGACTTTTTAACGAATTGATAGGAAAAATGAGGAATTCAGATGGCTTTGGCGAGAAAACCCTAATTTCTCAGATCCAATGGTAATTGATGATATTGTTAGTTAAAACATAATCGGTACTTCAAACGAACTTAGTGGTAGAAGTTCGATAGTGATTGACCATAATCATCATCTTTTCCTTGGTGCTGCTGATACTCCAGGAGTTGTTCAGATCGGAATGAGCTGGTCTGCATGGAGAATTCATGATGGAGTCGAGCCATGAAAGTATCATTGTTAGTGAAGAACGAGCTAAGATTTATAGAGGGATCAATGAAGTGCGATGATTACAGAGGCAACAACAATAACAAACCTAGTGTAATACCACGTGTGGGGTTTGGAGAGGATAATGTGTACGATCTTACCCCTACCTTCAAAAAGGTAGAGAGGTTGTTTCGGTTGACCCTCGTCTTAGGAGCGAAGATTACATAGGCGATTTGGGAAAACAATGAGATCGATGTAACGGGATGGTAATTTCGTGGCTTACCAGTAATGTAAGTGAAAATTTACTTCATGCAATCCATCTAAAGCTCAAATGCATCTCTTGTCTAGAATAATATTCAAGAGAGGTTTGACAAAGTCAATCTGACAAGGATTTATCATTTGCTTCAAGCAATATTTACAGTAACATGGGGTGTTACGGTTCTTTTTGTCTATTACTCGAAAATGAAAGATCTTTGGGTTGAAATAGATACCATTGTTGTATTCCCTTCGTGTAATTGTGGTGAATCCAATGAGTATGTGGTTCATTTACGAAACCAGAGATTGCTACAACTCCAAGTGGGACTCAATGACTCCTATAGTCAAGCGAGGAGTCAAATCCTTATGATGGAACCAACTCCGAGTTACATGCTGGTAACAGATGAAAGTCATAAAGGTTCTTCTGGAATGCTTAATTTTGGAGGAGATGGCATTTGATAATAGGTGAATTAAACTATATTTTTCCCCTAATGAACCATACTTTATTATGTTTTTAAGGTGAATATTGATAACAAAATGCCCTGATTAGTGTTTCTTGTGCTTTGCAGGATATATGCTATGAGAGGAGATAATTTGGAGCAATTTGGAGTCAATTAAGGGAGTTCAAGGTCAATCGAGAATAACCCGTGAGGAAAGCACAAGAGAAAGGGCTGAAATTGCTGGAACATGGTCCAGCGTGAACGCGGCTGGAGCGCGGTGGAGAATTAACTGAAGCAGCATACGAGTAGCCCACCGCGGTCGCGCCGCGGTCCTGCCGCGACCGTGAGCGACAGCTGACAGGCCTGGAAAATTGAAGGACTTAAGTGCAAAACACGGGATTAATTTGCCAAACCTTATTTAAACATCGTGAATCTGCCCAAGAGAAGGATATTCTTAATTTTAGGCTCAAGTAGGAGGCAAGACTCATTTTGAGAAGACAAGAAACCATTAGAGTTTTATATTTTCTTCCTGTCATCTTTATTTTAAGCATTATGAATTCTTTTGGATTTTTATTGTTCTTGAGCATGAGTAGCTAACTTTTTTCATCTAAGGTTGTTGGTGGAACCCGTTGGGGATGAACTAATTGTGATATTAATATAGTTTTGTTTGGTTGTTAATATTTATTTATTCAACTACGTTATTGTTGTAGTTGATTGAAGGGCCCTCAATTAGTTGTGCCTATTTATTATGTATCTACTTGAGAGAGAGTGCATATTTAGGTAGTTGTTTGAACAACATCACTCCCGGAGTATAGGCGAGAGTCATAACCGAGGGTTTAGAGGTTGGATTAGAGATAACGATACCTCGGGTGCAATCAAAAGTGAACCGTAATGCAATATAGCTAGCGTAACTTGAGAAAGTGCGTCTAGTAAATTATCATAATTACTTGAGAGAGATTTATGATAACTAGAGTGTTCATGATTGATAGAGACAACTAAATAAAAATTATAGGAAATATACAAGAAGGAATTCACCAACGGCGGAAACCATAACCTTAGACCTTTATTATAATTGTTTACACCCCATTGTTAGTTAATCTTTAGTTTTTTTATTTTCGTCCAGCTGTAGTAGTATAAAAACAACACCAAGTGATATTCACAAAGTTTGAGAAAGTTGACTGTTGAGTATTGGGTAATCTAACAACAACAGTTGATATGTTGATTCCCTGTGGGATTCGACTCTGTGCATAATATCCCAGATTATATTTGCAACGCCCGCTTAGTCTTTTATTAGACATAGTTGAGCGTGATCAAATTTTGGCGTCGTTTGCTGGGGAATTAACGGTATTATCAAGTGTAGTTCAAGAAAAATACGAAAATTCTTAAGTATAGTCAAGTTTCTTTGATTTCACACATATATTGAATTTCTAACATTTGTTAAACCGGCGGTACAGGTGCATGCCTAGAAACTCTTCGAGAACTGGTGACGTATTTGAAGCATTGCCAGATCCTGAAAGAGTTTTCAAGGCCTTGAACAGGGCCAATTGGAGAAGCAAACAACAACCACACATTGAACACATAGAACCAGACATGGCAGAGCTGAACGACAGAAATAACTTTAATGTTGGGGATGTCAGGGATGGTGAGGGCGATCCTACTGCAAGGATTGCAGTGCCTCAGGTACCCATTGCACCTGAGGCGCCATTATACGACTAGGAACAACCCACAGCTGACAACTTGGAAACCGCGATTTTGGTCCCTCAGATTGAAGCAAAGTCTTTTCAGATTACAAACAATATGTTGCACCTGTTGCAGAATAAGGGGCTATTTTTGGGGTCATATGTTGAGGATCCCCAGCAGCATTTAAAGAACTTTTTGTCCATCTGCAAGACCTAGAGGCAGCCAAATGTTACCCCGGAAGCATTAAGACTGTTATTGTTTCCGTTCTCGGTGATAAGAGTTGCCCAGACTTGGCTCAACTCCCTCCCTATCAACTATATTGCAACATGGGAGGAGTTGGTCAAGCAATTTCTAAATAAATTCCATCCACCAAACAAGACAGCACAGCAGATTGATGAGATCATAAGCTTCAAACAGAAGCCCATGGAGTCACTGCAGGAGACATGGGAACGGTTTAAAGGGATGTTGGTTATCTGTCCTCACCATGGTATTCCTGAGCAAATGTTGGGACAACGATTCTATATGGGTCTGGTTGATGGTGTAAAAGCCAATGTCGATGCTTCAGCTGGTGGAGCATTCCTCAGCAAGACATGGAGAGAGTGCCAGATTTTACTTGATACAATGGCACAGAATTCAGGGTGGACGACCAGGGGTGCTCCAATTACCCCAGTTGTTCACTCAATGCCATTAGATCCGTCCAACACTATGGATGAGAACATGGCTACTTTGATGACACAGATGAGTATTCTTACGAAGAAGATAGAGGAGTCAGGGATAAAGCAGCAGGTTCATATTGTGGATACTACCAATGAGGGCTTATGCACATCTTGCATTAGTCAGCCAATTGGTAATTAGTGGAATGCAGATTGTGATCACCCCCATTACCCAGAAAACAGGAATTATATGTCAAACTATGAAGGCCAAAGACAGGGGGGACAGAACTGGGGTCAGCAAGTTCAACCGTACAGACCACCTCATCAGCAGCAGAACAGTGGAAACATGGGTGCCATGAGACCTCATGGTAATGTGGCACCTTATCAAAGGCCACAAGGGTATAACAATCAGAATCAGCAGCAGGCATACCACCCCCCTCAGCAACAACATGGGGGGAGGCAAGAAGATGGGTTTTCCGGGCTTGAAGCAATGATGCAACAGGTGATTGGGTCAACTGCCAAAATCAGTGAAAGAGTAGATGCCCACGATTCAGCTATTAAAAATATTGAAGTGTAGCTGGGTCAAATTTCAATGGCAGTGAACAATCGTCCTCTTGGGACTTTACCTGTAGACACTCAAGTGAATCCTAAGGACCAGGGCCCGAAGCAACTGATAGAAGTAAATCTCCGCAATGGCAGGGACTTAGACTTGGAACAAGAGCTGGCTCGTGAAAGCATGCAGGTAGAGACACTAGTACCAGTGCCAATCGAAATTGATGATTCCACAATCTTGACCAAGGTAACAGTGCAAACTGCTGAAAGAGAACCCAGTGTGTAGAGTGGAGCTAAAAAGGAAGTGGATATAACCCCAGAGCCAGTAGTTGAGAAAGAAAAATCCCAAATCACTGGGAAGAAGAGACCGCAAGCACCATTCCCTCAAAGGCTGGCAAAATACCAAAAAGATGAGCAGTACAAGAAGTTCTTGGATATGCTGAGGAAGATACAGGTAAACATTCCTCTGATCGATGCTCTGAAAGAGATGCCCGGGTATGCGAAGATGATGAAGGACTTGATGTCCCAAAAGTTTTATTTCCAAGACTTGGCGACTGTGACTCTTACTCAGACTTGCAGTGTTGTGGTAACACGACCAATTACAGAAAAGTTGTCTGACCTAGCGAGTTTTACAATTCCTTGCACCATTGGCAATTTTTGCCAAGGCATTGTGTGATTTGGGGGCCAGCATTAATCAAATTCCCCTAGCCATTTATAAGAGACTGGGTATTGTTAGAGCCAGACCAACTTCTATGTTGCTGCAGCTAGCTGATAGGACGGTGAAGAGACCGTCGGGTATTCTAGATGATGTTTTGGTGCAAGTGAGGAAGTTTGTGTTCCCTGCTGATTTTGTGATACTAAACTGTCGAGTGGATGAGGAAATTTCCATAATCTTGGGAAGGCCATTTTTGGCCACATATAGAGATCTGATTGATTGTGAGACTAGGGAGCTAAAGATGAGGCTTAATGATGAAGAAATCACATTCAATGTACAGAAATCCATGAGGAGACCGAGTGATTTCGCCAACTATTTTCTAATTGATGTTGTGGATGTGATAGTGGAGGAAGATGATGCGTCCTTAACTGTTAAGGACCCCCTCGGTGCATGTTTAATGAATTTAGATGAGGTGAATGGGGAGGAATTGGCAGAGTGGGTGTTAGCACTTGAAGGCAAAGGGATATGTCCGAGGGCTCTCGAGTTTGAACAATTTCACTTAGAGAAAAGAGAGAGCCCGCTAGCCAAGCCATTTGTGGAAGAACCACCCAAACTGGAGTTGAAACCACTACCAGCCCATCTCAAGTACGCATTTCTAGAACCTAACTCTACGTTACCTATTATTATCTCATCAAGTTTGTTAGATGTGCAGGCAAATCAGTTGTTACAGGTGCTCTCAGAGTGCAAGACTGCCATTGGATGGACCATGGCAGATATCAAAGGGATCAGCCCAGCATATTGCATGCACAAGATTCTCCTGGAAGAGGGACACAAACCTTCTAGGGAACACCAAAGGCGCTTGAACCCAAACATGAAGGAAGTGGTGAAGAAGGAAATCATCAAGTGGTTAGATGCGAGAATCATTTTCCCCATATCTGATAGCAGCTGGGTTAGCCCAATGCAATGTGTCCCAAAGAAGGGTGGCATGACAGTGGTAAAGAATGACAAAAATGAGTTCATATCTATAAGAACCGTCACGGGCTGGAGAATATGCATGGATTACAGAAAGCTGAATCTTGCCACCCGAAAAGACCACTTCCCACTTCCCTTCATTGACCAAATGCTCGACGGGCTTGCAGGGAGGTCTCACTTTTGTTTCCTGGATGGGTATTTGGGGTACAACCCGATTTCAATTGCCCCGGAAGACAGGGAAAAGACCTCCTTCACATGCCCCTACGGGATGTTTGCCTTCAGGAGGATGCCATTTGGCCTCTGCAATGCACCTGCCACATTCCAATGGTGCATGATGGACATATTCACAAACATGGTGGAAGATATCGTGGAGGTATTCATGGATGATTTCTCAGTAGTGGGAATTTCATTCGATGAGTGCCTAGCAAATTTAACCCGTGTCCTAAAGAGGTGCATCGAGACGAATCTTGTGCTTAATTAGGAGAAGTGCCATTTCATGGTACAAGAAGGGATCGTCTTGGGGCACTTGGTGTCAAGTAAAGTAATTGAGGTGGACAGAGATAAAGTCGATGTGATCGAAAAACTTCCACCTCCCACATCAGTCAAAGCGATTCGTAGCTTCCTTGGGCACGTCGGGTTCTACCGGCGATTCATCAAGGATTGCTCCAAGATCGCCAACCCCCTCTGTAAGTTGCTTGAAAAAGATAACCCCTTTGTGTTTTTTGATGATTGCAGGGTGGCGTTTGAGGATTTGAAAAAGCGGCTAGTCACAGCACCAATTATCGTTGCAACCGACTGGGAGCAACCATTTGAACTCATGTGCGATGCTAGTGACTACGCAGTGGGAGCCGTGTTGGGTCAGCGAAAAGATAAAATAATGCACCCAATTTACTACGAAATTTACTACACGGTGACCGAGAAGGAGATGTTGGCAGTAGTGTTTGCCTTTGACAAGTTCAGGTCTTACTTGATCGGGTCGAAGGTGATTGTGTACACTGATCACGCAGCCATCAGATACTTGGTTGATAAGAAAGAGTCCAAGCCACGCCTAATTCGTTGGGTGTTGCTTCTTCAAGAATTTGACTTGGAAATCGTGACCGCAAGGGCACGGAGAACCAAGTCGCTGACCATCTGTCACGTCTTGAAGGTGCTGAGAATGCAATTGACTCTGAGGATATTCTGGAAACCTTTCCAGATGAGCAACTGCTAGCCACAAGTGTGGAAGATATGCCATGGTATGCAGACATTGCAAACTACCTGGCGAGCGGTATTGAACCCTATGAACTCTCCTTTGTCCAAAAGAAACAATTTTATCGTGACTTCCAAAATTACTATTGGGATGAACCTCATTTGTTTAGAATCTGTATTGATAACATGATCCGGAGGTGTGTCCCCGAGATAGAACAATTTGCTATTTTGCAGGCTTGTCACGCATCACCATATGGAGGACATTTTGGAGGAGTTCGGACAGCAGCTAAGGTGTTAGAGGTCGGTTTCTAATAGCCGACTATGTTCAAAGATGCTCACTAATGGGTGAAGGGCTGTAATGAGTGACAAAGGACGGGGAACATATCCCGTCGACAAGAGATGCCCATGAACCCAATACAAGAAGTGGTGGTGTTTGATGTGTGGGGAATCGACTTCATGGGTCCCTTTGTCATCTCCTATGGCAATAAGTACATACTTGTTACTGTAGACTACATGTCTAAATGGGTGGAAGCTGCAGCGTTCCCCACCAATGATGCAAGAGTGGTGGTGGGGTTCTTGAAGAAAAACATATTCACCCAGTTCGGGATTCCAAGGGCCATTATTAGTGACAGAGGCACGCACTTCTGCAATCGTGTCTTCGAGAAGCTACTGGCCAAGTATGATGTGCGCCACAAGGTGGAAACTCCTTATCACCCCCAGACAAGTGGGCAGGTTGAATTCCCAAATCGTGAAATAAAGAGTGTGATAACCAAAACAGTAAATGCCACAAGAACTGATTGGGCGAAAAAGCTTGATGACGCACTCTGGGCCTATAGGACTGCATTTAAAACACCAATTGGTATGTCTCCATACAAGTTGGTATTTTGTAAGGCCTGTCACCTGCCTGTTGAGCTAGAACATCGAGCTTGGTGGGAATTGAAGCAGTTGAACATGAATCTTGATGATGTGGAGGAAATTGAGTCACAGAGCTGCATGAGTTGGAGGAATTCTGATATCAAGCATTTGAAAGCACAAGGCTATATAAGGAGACAATGAAGAGGTTTCACGACAAAAACATTGTGGACCGAAATTTCAAACACGGAGGCAAAGTGTTTCTCTACAATTCACGATTGAGATTGTTTCCGGGTAAGCTTAAGTACTGATGGTCTGGACCATTCAAAGTGGTCGAAGTGTTTCCCTCTGGCACCGCAGATATTTCTACTGAAGATGAGTCCAACGCCTTCAAGGTTAATAGACAAAGATTAAAGTTATATGTGGGGATGAATGAGACCAAGGAGTTGTCTGTGGTGCATTTTTTTGAACCACAGAGGTTAAGCAAGACTTAAATGCGCTCATTTTGCGTCGTGCCGCGATGTTAAATCAGGAGATTCATGGGAGGCAACCCATTAATTGTTGTACTCCTCGTGCCACGACGTTAAATCAAGCACTGCGTGGGAGGCAACCCATGATTTCAGTGTTTTTCTCTTTGGTAGTATAGTGATTGATGTACATACGTGTAACAAGTTGTTGAGTGTACAGGACAAGCTTGGAGGTGTGTTGAGCAAAAGACGGAGTCATAAAACAACTCTGGTAAGGTAAATATATGTGGATAACACACTAACAATCGAGCATAGGCCACCGCGACCGCGGAAGACCGCGGCGCGACCGTAGTGACAACTGGAACTTCTCGTACGCCCGTCACCGCGGTCGCGGTGAACCTCGGTGCGACCGCGGCCAAAGTCGACCTCTCTGAACCTCGCGCGACCGCGGCGAATAAAGACCTCTCTGAACCTCATGCGGCCGCAGAGGACCGCGGCGCGACCGCGGTGAATAAACAGCTCTCTGAACCTCGCGCGACCGCGGCAAAATCACAACTCTCTGAATCCACCGCGGCCGCAGTCGACCGCGGCAGGCCAATTTGACACCCAGGTAAGTCTGTCCGTAAGTACTTTTTTTTCTTTTTCTTTTATTTTCTTTTTAAATCTCCCCCTTTTCTTAATCTAATTACCTCACCCTTACCCCACATTCCCCCAGTTTCCCCATTATTCTAAACCCTACCCCAAAATTCCCCCATCTTCTCTCCCAACTCCCTTCCCTCATAGACCTTGCCTCCTCCCTCTCCCCCCCCCCCCCCCCCCCCNAATCACTTCTCTGAATCTCGCGCGCCCGCAGTGAAAATGTTACCTCTCTGAATCTACCGCGGTGTGACCGTGGCAGGCCATCCCCTATAACATTCCTCTTCTTCTTCCCTCTTTCCCCCACAGAAAATCCCCCTCCCTCTTCCCCCCCAAACCCACGACTCTCTCTCCCTTTCTCCTCCCAACCTCCATTGTTTTCACCCTCATCTTACTCAAGTAAGTATCTATTTCTCTCTTATCCTCTTATTTTTTCTTTTATTTTGTCTATTGTGTAGTAGATCCTTGTGTATTGTTGTAGCTTTTCTATTTTATGGCAGACTCTTGTTGTATTTGTGTGTAATGGTGGTTCTTCACCACGACTTTCTCATTTTTGGTGGGTTTGTGCCCCTATTGTTTGATGTTGGTTGGTTGGTATTTGTTTGACATTGGTGGGAAAAATTTTGAGTGCTTGGGTGTGAGATTGGTACTTGTTTGTGTTAAAAAAAATAGAATTTTGGGGAGAGTTAGTCCACATAGGGCCAATTGATGCTTGTTACAAATTATGCCCACATAGTGTTTGTAAAGTGGCCCCACTGAGCAAATTCTTAGGCATTGTGACCTTCGTGATGGTGAAGTATGAGTAATTACCCGATAGGAACACATCTTGGGCACTCTCTGACTATTGTCCTTCTTATCACACGTACCATGTCTCACTCACGAAAAAGGCGAAACACCGAGAACACTAGTCGGTTTGACTCATCCCGATTTGTGTCAAAGGCTGCTGAGGACATGTATGCTACTAAGTCTGCCAGGAAGATGGTCCACGAGGCGCCAATTGACAGCGCTGCCCCAGAAATGTTCGCCGAAATTCGAAGGCGCCAGTTGGAGATATTCTTGAAAGAACCTGAGGAGGCCAATATTCTAATGGTCCGGGAATTCTACGCAAACTGCCCGGAGCATGTGAACCGGGTTGTCACTGTACGTAGAACAAGGGTGAATGCCTCACTGGAGGCCATCCGGCGGGTTTATAGGCTTCCGACCTTTTCTAGGGATGTTGATCATTACTAGTTCCTGCAGACACCACCGGTCAACTGGCCCATGCTCGTGAAGTCAATTTTTGGGAGGGGAGCCCACATGGGTCAAAGAGGGCATCGCGCTGAACTCTAATTACTTCACCTGGTAGGCCAAGTGTTGGTTCACAGTTATCTGTAGCCGCCTTCTACCCACCAGCAACACCACCGATGTCAACCCCCCACGGGCGGTGATGGTTTGGTGTTTTGTCAATAGATTGGACTTTGATATTACCCGGGTGCTCCATGATGAGATGTTCATCCGATCGCCTGAGGTAATGAAAGAGTTCTATTTCCTCTCCCTAGTTACCAGGCTGTGCCAGATAGCCAATGTCCCTTAGAATCATCACATTGACGGAAAATTGGCAAAGAAGGCCCCGTTTAGAGCGGGAAAAACTAGTGTGGGCAAAGAGCACTTTGTGCCTCTAGCTGTTGATGACGGTTATTCCTGATGATGTACCACCTTGGAGGTCTCATGATGGGGCGAGTCCCTCTCGACATCGGCAGGGTCCCAGTCTGTCGACCTTAGAGGAGGATGTGGCCGGCTTGCGCACCTCGGTGGATGACCTCAACATCAGGATGGATGCAATGTCCACCAACCATGCTAAATTTGAGAAGAAGTTCATGGCATGGTTTCGTGCGCTAGGGAGGGCCTGTAATGTTGACCCGTCCAGCGTTTATGACGACGAGTGATCACCAGGGAAGTCTCCTAACCCCTCTATGCTTTTATTGTTAATTGACATGGGGACATGCCAACTTTTCATGTGTGGGGTGGGGGACAGTTTTTTTGTTGTATATGTGGATAATTTTTCTCTTGTTTTGATTGTATATAATTGAATTGGCTGTTTCAATTTGTTTGGCTTGACCCGAAGACGGACACCTTCCGACGGGTCTCTTGAGGGCATTAAGTCGAAGAAGAAAAAAAACAGAAAATGTAGTGGACTCTTCTTGATGACGGACTACTTAGGCAGTTTTCTTGAGGGAAGTTAGTCCAAAGAAAACACACAAAAAAAAAGATTTTTTATTTTCTTTTTAGGTAGTGTAGTAACTCCCCCTTGGTTTTTCTTTTGACCACGATTCTTTTCCAAGGGTTTAGATTGAATCAGGTATAGTTAGATTTTCTTTTTTTTTTAGTTGTTAGGATTCTCTTGGGAAAGGAATTGAATGGCAAGAATGCAACCCTTAGTGTGTTACACCTGAAAACCAAAGACCCTAGGGTGTGACGCTTAGGCTCATTTGTGGACTCTTATAGAATGCCTTAATTTTGCATATTGTAACTGACTTGAATACTCATTGGAGTGTTTTAATGAACCAATTTGTAATGGATTATGTGCCATGTGCGTGTGAGGTATTTGTGCATCATATTCTATGTCTTCATTTGATACCTAGAACTTGCCCTGTGTGTGTACAAAACGAAATAGAAGTTGGTTCAGTCTTAGAAAGGATATAGGCATTTCTTTGTGAAGCCAGACATATCCACCTGAAAGTAATTGACTGTAGTTAACCCCTTTGAGTTTATAAGCATGTTCTTTGATAACCACATAACGAACCACACCCAATTGTTTGAATGGCCTGTCTGTTTGAACCCTGTACCCCCCATAAGCACTGGAATTGTTAGTAAATGTGTAAAAGTCAATGTGTGGGGTGGTGGTTTGGTTTGTAAAGAAAAATAGAAGAAATAGGATGAAAGGTGAAAAGTTGTGAAAAGAAAAAAAAACCTTTGAAGACCACTTAGAGAAAGAAAGAGGACAATAAATAAATGCAGTCCTTGATGATTAGTGGCGTGGAAAAGAAAGTTGCACCTAAAAGTAATGGGGTAATGTATGAAGCAAAGTGTGGTAAACATTTTGGCCAAGCAGGAAAATGGGCTGAATGTTAATGTAATTGTATTAAAAGTGCTTAAGGAGGTGAGTCACGATAACCAAATGTATCCTACCCGTCCCTTAGCCTACATTACAACCAAATAAAGACCTATTGATCTTAGACTGAATAGACACAATTAGTAGAGTATTACACTACGGGCAAGCCTATGGCGTATCAGTGAAGCATATGAATGTTCTTATTGAGAGTGAGTAAATTATTTCGATTTAAAGTTTCTGTTGTTCTTAATATTATCTTTTGTGGAACAACTCTCAATTGTGTGATGTGAGGGCATGTGATTCATGAAGAAAAGGTAAGTCTTGACCTCTGTCTAGAGTACTTTGAGGAAGTAAGAATGTGGCATGGCATATACAGTCTCCACTTGAGGCATAGATGTTACACCGCTAGGTACAATACTTGTAAAATGTCATGGTGTACCGAAGGGTGATGCTTGAGAAGATTAGGCCTTAGAGTGTGGTTTTGTTGCTCGAGGACGAGCAAAGGTTTAAGTGTGGGGTGTTGATAATAGGTGAACTAGACTATATTTTTGCCCCTAATGAACCATACTTTATTATGTTTTAAAGGTGAATATTGATAACAAAATGCTCTGATTAGTGTTTCTTGCGCTTTGCAGGATATATGCTATAAGAGGAGATAATTTGGAGCAATTTGAAGTCAATTAAGGGAGTTCAAGGCCAATCGAGAAGAACTTGTGAGGAAAGCACTAGAGAAAGGGCTGAAATTGATGGAACATGGTCCACCGCGACCGCGGTCCACCGCGGCTGGAGCGCGGTGGAGAATTAACTGAAGCAGCATACGAGTAGTCCACCGCGGTCATGCCGCGACCGCGGGCAACAACTGACAGGCCTGGAAAATTGAAGGACTTAAGTGCAAAATACGGGATTAATTTGCCAAACCCTATTTAAACATCGTGAATCCGCCCAAGAGAAGGATATTCTTAATTTATGGCTCAAGTAGGAGGCAAGACTCATTGTGAGAAGACAAGAAACCATTAGAGTTTTATATTTTCTTCCTTTCATCTTTATTTTAAGCATTATGAATTCTTTTGGGTTTTTATTGTTCTTGAGCATGAGTAGCTAACTTTTCTCATCTAAGGTTGTTGGTGGAACCCGTTGGGGATGAACTAATTGTGATATTAATATAGTTTTGTTTGGTTGTGAATCTCTATTTGTTCAACTACGTTATTGTTGTAGTTTATTGAAGGGCCCTCAATTAGCTGTGCCTATTTATTATGTATCTACTTGAGAGAGGGTGCATATTTGGATAGTTGTTTGAACAACATCACTCCCGGAGTATAGGCGAGAGTCATAACCGAGGGTTTAGAGGTTGGGTTAGAGATAACAATACCTCGGATGCAATCTAAAGTGAACCGTAATGCAATATAGCTAGTGTAACTTGAGAAAGTGTGTCTAGTAAATTATCATAATTACTTGAGAGAGATTTATGATAACTAGAGTGTTCATGATTGATAGAGACAACTAAATAAAAATTATAGGAAATATACAAGAAGGAATTCACCAACGGGGGAAACCATAACCTTAGACCTTTATTATAATTATTTACAACCCATTGTTAGTTAATCTTTAGTTTTTATATTTTCGTTCAGCTGTAGTAGTATAAAAACAACACCAAGTGATATTCACAAAGTTTGAGAAACTTGACTATTGAGAATTGGGTAATCTAACAACAACAGTTGATACGTTGATTCCCTTTGGGATTCGACTCTGGGCATAATACCCTGGATTATATTTGCAATGTCCGCTTAGTCTTTTATTAGACATAGTTGAGCGTGATCAGCATTGAAGCAATAGATTTGTTCACAACAAAGGGAGGTACATGAATGGTACAAAGGAATAGAAAGAATTATAACATGTACTGTGCGTGTTGTAACCTGAAGGGTCACAATAGGAAAAATTGTTTCAAGTTGATGAAGTGTGAGGTCTATCACATGAAAGGTCATAGGAAAGACAACTGATATAAGGTAATAGGATATCCAGGTGATTTCTAAGGGAAAAGAGAAGTCAACTTGGCTAATGCAGGGGGAGAATATGGTCAGCAGTTAATTGGTCACATTAATATAGCTGCAGCACCATTTTTTACTAAGGAACAATATAGTCATCTGGCAAGTAAGCCTCTGAATTAACTAGTATGAAATGGATTGTGGATTCTGGTGCATCTAACTATGTGGTTGGTGACAAATCCATGTTGAATAATGGTGTGTCAGTGATGAACTCTAAGGTTCAACTACCAACCGGTGATTTAGTAGAGGTATCCCAAATTGGAAATTGTCCACTAATAGGAAGTGAATTTCTTAATGATGTGTTGTGTGTTCCAGCCTTTACGTTCAATCTGTTACGCGTTGCCTTTCTGAAATTCTTTGAAAGGGCGACGTAAGTCTAAGAAACCGATGTCAGGGTGGTTGTTGTCCGCCAAGTGAGGTCCCCCTCCGCAGGCTAGACGAGATTGTCAGTGTCATGCGGGAAAACCAATGCCAACAATTGAGAGAACAGTAATGAGAATTGAATAAAAGCTTGATTTCATTAATAAAAGCTATTACAAAATAAGGCAACGCGGTGACGAGTGGGAGAGACACCAGTACAGAGAATTTCTTGTTAGAAATTTTTTGATTGCTTGATCCCCCCTAATAATGCTTAAAAAAAATAAACCAAAGGTACATGACTAGACCAAATTACGCTAGAGAAACATAATGAAAGTACATGGAATAAAACTACTATATATTTACAAGGAAAAGGACTTAGTTTTCTACAAAGGTAGAAACAGGTCTGTTGGCAACAACTTTGTCTCAGGCATCACGATCTGCGAGAGCGGCATTGTCTGCGCATGCGGCGCTGTTGGCAGCTGATTGCGGCTGGGCGCTAGCGAGGGAAATCGGTGGGATGACAGAGGTACACGCGCTCTTGTCACTTGGCGCAGCCAAGACCACGGGGCCGTCCGAGGCGCTAGGCATTAGGAGGCTTGCTAGGACGCACGGGGTGCATCCAAAGGGTCTTGGGGCATGGGTGGAAAGCCGCCCATGACATTCTCCTCCACCTGAGTTGACGACGTCCTCGGCGCCTTACTTGCTAAATAATCTTCAATTAGGCTTTGAGGTTTGTTCCCCTCTCCCAAGTATTCTCCTCTGCATCGCACCCTTGCCATTTTACCAAGAACTCTTGGTGATCCTTCCTAGAGGCATGAATTACCCGGTTATCAAGAATAGCTTCAGCCCGTCTTTTCCCGGTTGAACCGGGGCCTCGAATACTGGGTATTGTGAGTTGGCTCCGTGAAGGATCCTCCGTGTCTTCCCGAAAAGGTTTCAGTAGATTGACATGGAAGACGGGATGGATTTTCTACCAAGCTGGGGTATCCACCCGGTATGAAACTTTCTCAATGCGCCTTTCAATGGACAAAGGTCCAATATATTTTTGCAACAGGCGAGGGTCATGGACCCCTGCAAATAAGTACCGCTTTGGGATTTTAACCATCACTTTGTCTCCTACTTGGTATTCAACAAAGCTACGATTCTGATCAGCATGCCTTTTCATTCGCTTTTGGGATTTGACAAGATAGCTCCGCACTATCTCCATATTCCGCTGCCCATTCTTTTGAGAAGCTAGCAGAACGAGGAGATTTTCCCATATTTGGAGCATTCACTGTGTGTGGGAATAGCGGTTGTTGCCCGGTAACAATTTCAAAAGCACTTTTGTTTGTACTGGAGCTCTTTTGTGAATTGAAAACACAGTTGGGCAACATCTAGAAGCTTCACCCAATTCTTCTGCGGTCCGGTAACAAAATGGCGAAGATCTTCCTCCAACATACCATTGAACCACTCCGTCTGGCCATCGGATTGTGGATGAAAACTTGAGTTGTGACTCAATTTTGACTTGAGGCACTTAAATTGTTGTGTCCAAAAGTTGCTAGTGAATCGCGATCACTAAAATGTCTTTGGGCAGGCCCCAATATTTGAAGACATAAGAGAAGAAGAGTCGAGTTGTATCTTCTGCTGATATATATTGAGGTGCTGCAATGAAGGTAACATACTTGGAAAATCGATCCACCACAACCAAGATAGTTGTCAGATCTCCGACCTTCGTCAATCCGGTGATGAAATCCAGAGACACGCTTTCCCTAGGTCTCTTTGGAACGGCTAGAGGTTCCAAGAGTCCCGCTTGTGTCAAGTGGTCGGACTTGTCCTTCTGGCATACTAGACAAGTCCTCACATACTACGTGACATCGTCGACCATTTGGGGCCAATAATATGCACGGCGAAGCAATGTCATGGTGCGTTCTTCGCTGGGATGGCCGGCCCATAGACTGTCATGACACTCCGCCAAGAGAGTTCTTCTCAGATCTCCTCACTTTGGAACATAAAGTCGGTTCCCTTTACCTTCAGGAAGCCATCCTCCATATAGAACTGGCAAGTCTTGCCCTGTCCTACTAGATCAACCAAATACTGTGCAGCGGGATCCTTGATGAGTAGATCCTGTATCTGGTCTTTAATGGTGGTGGATACTTCGCTCCCCCTTAGGGTGGCGAGTAGGCACACCGATGCTAGGTCCGCTCTGCGACTGAGCGCATCAGCCACATGATTAGACTTCCCACTTCGGTACTCCAGGTTGAAGTTAAATTCCTCCAGGAGTTCCTTCCATCGGTCCTGTCGGCCATTCAGCTTCGGCTGGTTCATGAAATGACTAACAGCTGTGTTGTCTGTCTTGACCACGAACGGTGATCCCAGTAGATAATGCCTCCAAAGGCGTAAGAAATGAACGATAGCCAATAATTCTTTCTCATGGGCGGCATAGCTCCGCTATGCATCCTTCAGCTTCCGGCTCTCGTATGCTACGAGATGCCCGTCCTGTAGTAAGACCCCGCCAAGAGCATAGTCGGAAGCATCTGTTTGTACCTCGAATGGCTTGGCCAAGTCAGGAAGGTACAAGACAGGGCTACTAGACATAGCCGCTTTTAATGCATTGAAGGCCTCCGCTCTCCTAGGACCCCAATCCCAAGGCGTGACCTTTTTGAGGAGTTCAGTTATGGTACTGCGATGAGGGAGTAGTTCTTCACAAATCGCCAATAGAAATTGCATAGGCCAAGGAATGCCCTCAAGGCATGGATATCCTTGGGTGGCGGCCAATCTGTGATGGCTTGGATCTTTTGTTAGTCCATCTTGATCCGCCCTTCCTCAATGACATGCCCGAGGAAGTCGATCTATTTTTGAGCAAAGGAGCACTTAGATAGCTTTACGTACAATTTATGCTCCCGCAACCGGGCTAGGACCTTCCGCAAGTGCTCCAGGTGTTCTTCTAGTGTCTGGATATAAACCACAATGTCATCCAAATAGACCACCACAAATTCGTCAATGTACTCTCGGAAGACCTGGTTCATCAGGGTGCAAAATGTGGTTGGGGCATTAGTCAATCCGAACGTCATAACTAGGAAGTCGAACGGCCCATATCTTGTCACACAGGTCGTCTTGTGTTCATCGCCCTCAGCAATTCGAACTTGTCAATACCCTATCTTCAGGTCAATTTTTGTGAACACCGTTACACTCCCCAATATGTCGAACAAGTCTACCATGAGCGGAATATGATACTTGTTCTTCACAGTAATTTTGTTCAGTGCCCGATAATCCACGCAGAGGCGTAGACTACCATCATGTTTCTTTTGGGAAAGCACAGGGGACCCATATGGGGACTTAGAGGGTACAATGATCCCTGTGTCTAACATTTACGTCAATTGTCTCTGAAGCTCGATGCGTTCGGGTTGTGACATTATGTAAGGTACCCAGGCAAGTGGCTTCGCACCCGGCACTAACTCAATTTCATGGTCCACAGTGCGCCTAGGTGGGAGCCACTTCATCATTTCCTGTGGCATGACATCCTCAAATTCCAGTAGTAGCTTCTTTACAGGTGTAGGAAGTGGACCCGATGAGCGTTATACCTCTTCAATGCATAGGGTATCCAGAAATGTAGGTTTATGTCTCTTGACTCCCTTTGTTAGTTGCAAGGCCGAGATGTTCTCAGCGGCCATCTTCATGGATATGCACGGAATAATTCAGGGCGTGGCCCCGTTTACTCCCATCATCAGAAGCATGTCCGCATATGGTACGGGCATGGTGTTGGTTTGCCTCAAGAATTCCAGTCCAACTATATACTCAAAGTAAAGTGAACTTTCCTTCATAAGGACCCATCTTCACCGGTATTTCTTTGGTGATTCCACCCACTGGCTGAGGAGGTGAGTTAATAGCCTTGATATGACCCCGGCCCTTTCCCACAACTATCCCAAGACGCTTCACCTTATTTGAGGCCAAGTAGTTGTGAGTAGCACCTGTATCTATCATCGCCCGAATGGGTTTTCCGTTTACCCTCAGTTCAACGAACATCAAGGTCCTCTCTTGCTTAGGAGAAGTCCCTGTATTCGTCTTCTTTTCCCCCTTCTTGGCGACTGGGCGGGGGTCTTTCTTCTTGCGGATACCAGCACTGGTTCCCGCTAATGCCTCACAAATAGAACCCACAATGGCATTGAAGGCACCGACTGGTTCGGTCTGTTCATCATCATCCGCTTCATCATCTGTCCCATCATCATAAGCTTTATGGGCATTCATTTGCGCATGTGGGAACTCATTATTCCAATGTGGCCCGCCGCAATGATGGCACCCTGAGGGTGTCTTTCTCCCCCGATCATTGTTGTTTGACGCAGCATTGTTGCTGCTTGAGGAGGGAGCCTTAGATTTGCCTGCACTCCGGTCTCCCCCACTTCTATTAGGGCCACCATTGGTAGGCTGGCCTCCTTTGTAAGCCACCCGGACAGGCGGTTGTGGCCTATCCTTTCGAGTCTCCATTTGGTAGTCCCCAAGGCATTCCGCTGCTTAGATTGCCTTGGGAAGAGTATCTACCCTTTGTCTTTGCAACTCCATGCGGGCATAAGGTTTTAACCCTTCCAGGAATGTGAAGAGCTTGTTCTTGTCCCCCATGTCGCAAATGTTCAGCATGAGTGCTGAGAATTATCGCACATAGTCCCGCATTGATTTGGTCTGGCGGAGCTCCCGTAGTTTCCTCCTTGCATTGTACTCAACATTTTCGGGGAAGAACTGTAGGCGTATGGCTGCCTTCAGTTCCGCCCATGTCTCCAAAGCATCTTCACCGGCCCTGATGGCTTCGTACTTCACTCGCCACCAGAGCCTAGCATTACCCTGAAGATACATGGCAGCAGTTTCTACCTTCTTGGCTTCTTCTAGGCCTCCCACGGCATTGAAATACTGCTCGATGTTGAAGATGAAATTTTCTATTTCTTTAGCATTCCTAGCCCCACTGTATGGCTTTGGCTCAGAAATTTTCAGCTTCTGTTCCAAGGGGGCGAGGTTCAAAGCACCCCCGATTTGATTTCCACCGCCTCGAAGCAAGCCTTGTAGAGGAGCATTGACAACGTTAAGCTGTCCTGTCAAGTTGTTGATAGTTTGTTGCATGGAAGTCATCATGTCTGCCTCTTGTGCCCTGTGGGCTAAATCCTTGGCGCGCTCCTATTGGAGGCCCTCAAATTTATCAAAATTTTCGGCTGTCTCAGTAGCTGCCGTTTGCCGGTATCCTTCAGAGTCGCGACTCATGTTTCCTATGTCAACTTCGGACTGGGCCATTTTGCGGTCCAGGTAGTCCAACCTTTTCACTAGGCTGGTTTTTAGTTCCAGCACCGTATCCACAATGGGTCGTAGTATGTCAACCGTCTCCTCAAGGACCGCAATGCGGTCCCTATGATTCACAATGGTTAGAAATGGTAGTAATGCCAATGCGTTCCCTCGTCCGATGTCGAGCCTAGGCTCTGATACCAACTGTTACACGGTGCCTTCCTGAGATTCTTTGGAAGGTCGATGTAAGGCTAAGCAACCGATGTCTAGGTGGTTGTTGTCCGCCGAGTGAGGTCCCCCTCCGCACGGTAGACGAGATTGTCAGTGTCGTGCGGGAAAACCAATACCAATAATTGAGAGAACAGTAATGAGAATTGAATAAAAGCTTGATTGCATTAATGAAAGTTATTACAAAAGAAGGCAATGCGGTGTCGAGGGGGAGATACATTAGTACAGAGAATTGCTTGCTAGAAAATTTTTGATTGCTTGATCCCCCCTAATAATGCTTAAAAAAATAAACCAAAGGTACATTACTAGACCAAATTATGCTAGAGAAACATAATGATAGTACATGAATTAAAACTACTCTATATTTACAAGGAAAAGGACTTAGTTTTCTACAAAGGTATAAACAGATCCGTTGGCAGCAACTTTGTCTCAAGCATCACGATCTGCAGCGCGTCATTGTCTGCGCGCACAGCGCTGTTGGCAGCTGCTTGCAGCTGGGCGCTAGCGAGGGAAATCGATGAGGTGATAGAGGCACACGCGCGCTTGTCACTTTGCGAGGCCAAGACCACAGGGTCGTCCGTGGATCTAGGCATTGGGAGGCTTGCTAGGACGCCACGGGGCGCGTCCAAGGGGTCATGGGGCATGGCTGGAAAGCCGCCCATGACATTCAATCTCATGTCTGTGTCAAAGGTGATAAGAGATTTGAACTGTTGTGCCACTTTTCTTCCAGGATTTTGTGTGTTTCCGGATTTCTTAACTTGGAGAGTGAAGGATATTGATAAAGAGGATGATGGACTTTATGTACTATGCTCACAAAATAAGACAATTCAGTTTAGAGACATGAAGTCTATGGCAGCAATAAGTTGTGCCTCGGCAGAGCTTTTGTCATAAGAGAATGGGACAAATCCATATGTATATACTTAGGAAGTTAAATACTTTTGAGAACAATGGTAGTTTTAGTATTATTTATTGTGATGTACGTCCATTAGCAAAGCATTCAAAAATTCCCTTTCCAATTAGCAGTAAGGTTGAAAACATGTTTGAAGTATTGCATATGGATGTGTGGGGACCTATAAGGTGCAAACACATAATGGAAAGAAGTATTTCTAACATTAGTTGATGATTATTGTATATTGACTTGGGTTTGATTTTTGTATCTTAAATCTGATGTTGTAGTTCTATTGAGGGATTTCATTATGATGGATGCTACTCAATTTGGATAGAAAGTTAAAGTGTTTATATCTGAAATAGGTCAAAAAATTTCAACTCTAATTGTAGTGACCTATTCAAAAGGAATGGAATAATTTACCAAAATTCACGTCCTTATACTCCAAAAAAAATGGTATAGTTGAGAGAAGGCACATGCACGTATTAGGGATAACTAGAGCAATCAGGATATAGGGCCACTTACCTATCAAGTTTTTGGGAGAATGAATCATAGCTATTGCATATGTCATAAATAGGTTGACATCTATAATATTAGAGTACCAAATCTCCTTATGAACTCGTTTATGGCAAGACTTTATCACTATGAGAGTTATAGGGTGTTTTTTCTATGCTACTGATGTTATGAAAAGGATAATTTTGCCCAAAAGCAATTAAATTAGTTCTATTGAGATATGTTGAGAATCAAAAAGCGTATAAATTGTATGATTTGGCTAATAAGACTATCTTTGTTAGTTGTAATGACCAGGCAGATCGTTTTGAGAATTAGCGTCTTGTTCGGTGGCTTAAGGTCTTGAGCAGCTTCGTATTGAGTTTTATGGCTTGCATCAGTGGCCAAAGGTTCTTGCTTTAGAAGCTTAAGCTATAAGAGTTTATCGGAATTTAACTTTGGTGTAGACGACTCTGAAATGGCATTTTGATGGTTCCAAGCTCCGTATGATGATTTTTGACTTAGGAGTGGGTCCGGATTTGGATTTGGAGGCCCTCACGATAATTTGAAGTTTTCGGCAAAAATTAGAAAGTTGAAGTTTTGAAAGGTTGAGAGGTTTGACCGGGAGTTGACTTGGTTGATACCGCGCCCGGATTGCGATTCCGAGAGTTAAGTTAGCTCCATTATGTCACTTGAGACTTGCATGCAAAGTCGGCGTCATTCCGGGTTGATTTGACATGTTTCGACATCACTTTTGGAAGTTGGAAGATTTGAAATTTCATAAGTTCGTTTTGAGGTGCGATTCATAGTTTTGTCATTTTTCGATGTGATTTGAGACCTCGAGTAGGTCTGTGTTATGTTATAGGACTTGTTGGTATATTTGGATAGGGTCCCGAGGGGCTCGGGTGAGTTTTGGACGATCTTCGGATCAATTTGGGCATTCTTGGGTGAGGCTTGTTTGGGCTGAGTTATGGTGTGGTCGCACCTGCGGACCACTGGGCGCAGGTGCGAAGATGAAGGCATAGAAGAGAGAAAGGATGGGCTAGTAGTCTTCGCGGATGCGGAAATTGGTGTGCATCTACAGCTCCGCGGAAGCGAGATATTGGACACAAAGGCGAGTTGGGGCGCAGAAGCGATTTGGACATGCACATCTACGGTTGCGCAGAAGCGGAAGAATGTCCACATGTGCGAGAAGTCAACTTTGGAGTGGAATCCACAGATGCAGGAATTTTCTCAAAAATGTGAGTGCGCAAGTGCGCAAATCCTGTCCGCAAAAGCGGAAATACCTAGGCAGAATCATATAAGTGAAGAGTTTGGCTATTCTCTTCATATTGAGTTGTAGACATCGTGGGCGATTTTTGCGGGATTCTCCACGTGTTTGATTTAGGTAAGTTTTCCTTAACCGAAAATGATTATATTTCATAATTTCGTACTTATATATCTCACTAAATCAGTGAATTGAAAGGAAAAAATTAGAAATTTTGTAAGAATCTTTCAAAATGTAAAATGAGGATTTGAAGGGCGATTCGATATCGGAATTTGATAATTTTAGAATGGTTGGACTCATATCGGAATGAGTATTTAGATTTTATAAATTTTATCGAGTTCCAAGGTGTGGGCTCGGGAGTTGACTTTTGGGTTGACTTTTTAGTTTTTGTTAAAGATTGAAGCTTTATTATCAGAATTGTTTTCTATGAGTTTTATTTATGATTTGAAGTTATTTTGGCTAGATTTGAGCCGCCTGGGGGTTGTTTCACTCGAGAAGGTCATTTTAGAGTAACAGTCTAGCTTCTTTGAAGTAAGTATCTTGCCTAACTTCGTGTGGGGGAACTACTC
Source organism: Nicotiana undulata (assembly GCA_005239495.1). Taxonomy (NCBI): domain Eukaryota; kingdom Viridiplantae; phylum Streptophyta; class Magnoliopsida; order Solanales; family Solanaceae; genus Nicotiana; species Nicotiana undulata. Next base: position 80,658 of record ML281508.1, read on the forward strand.
CTTAGGATTTGAGTCATTTGTGCTAATTGTGCCATGTGAAGGCCGTGTATGCAAGCTGACGAGTACGTCTTCGGGCTTATTTGTGAAAATGTGATCATTTAGGGCTCTTAGGTTCTTATGTTCATTAGATATAAAGTTATTTTGTCATGTTAAATCCCTATTTACTAAATTCACCCTTGTCTTATTTGGAACTAATTGCTTCACGTTCTACCCTTATTGCCGATTAAACTCTTGTGTGCCTTAACTAAAGTTGTTGCCTCTTTTATTGTTATAATTTTCTTTTAGTAATTTCTTAACCTTAATATAAAATATTATTATCTCGTCCATATTTTGCTTAACCTTAATTGAAATTACTATTATCTCTTTCGTAATTGCTTAGCCTTAATTGAAGTTTGTTGTCCCTTTCATTGTTGATGTATTCTTATTTAGGGTCATTGATTCATGTTATCTCTCTTGTCCTCGACTTGTAATTTTGTGGAATCATTGTTACACATTATCTCTCCCTTGTTGATCTATTCTTGTTAAGACCATTATTCCTTGTTGTGTCTTTCTTTGTGTGTTCGTTCTTCCGTTTCTTTGTGTTCTGAAGTTCTTGTGATGATTTACTCGTCGTATTCTCGTGGTATTGTGTTTTTTGTTTTTGCTGTTGTACGTTGTGGTTGAGTCGTGGGCTCCTTACTATGAAATTCTGTTATTCTTTGGTTCTCTGGCAAACTGTGATTTTGGGGACTTGAGGTGCGATTTGTTATACGTTGTAATATTGATACGCATGCGGTGGTACAAGTTCTGGGTGTTGAAATGCATGTGGTGAGATAAGGTGAACTTGATATGCGTGGCTAGTAAGGGATCTACTAGAAGCCATGTGGTGTGATAAGGTGGGCTAAAATGCGGGATGCTATTTCGGGAAAAATGATTTTTAAAACTAAATGTAAAGGCTCCCGCGCTGATATAAGGAATGATTGTGATTCATTTTGTGATTTGAGACTACGAGGAGGTACCTCGGTAGTGGATCTTGTTGACATTTCCCTATTCCTTTGTACTTTTCCTTGATTGTTGTTTCCTTAGCGTACTATTAATTGTCTTTCTCCGTGTTGCACTATTTTCTTAGTTCTGTGTAGCTAACCTTGTTGTACTATTTGTTGTTTTAATTTCACTGTTGTCTTTATTACACTGGACATTTTGTGGTGATCGTTTCTTATGTGGTATTCATTGTCTCTATATTACTTGTTGACTTGAATTGTTGTAGAACACTTGCACAAGCATACACATAAATAAATCGCCCGGCCTAAGAAGATGAATCCTGATGTTTTGACCATTTACATACTTGCCTTATGTGTGAGAGTTATCTTGTTGGCACGTGAGTTGTCCGTATAGTCATGGGTCATTCTTATTGTTGGCATGTGAGTGGCCCGTGCGTATATTAGATATTGTCACCCTCTTGGCACGTGAGTCTTCCGTGCAATTATCAGTTGTAATGTGGGCAAAAGATGTCAAGTGATTAGGGTTCACGAATTGGGACCCGTGATTTGTGATTTTGAGGTTTGGTACCTCATGAAAATTCTTGGATAAACCTGGTGTGATAGTGGTTGTTCTTATTGAGTTGTTACTTGTTATCCTTTATTTGTTTTCATCGGGTTTAAACTATGTTTAGCTTACTCTACAGTGTTGTTACATGTTGTGTCTAATTGCTACTGTTGTTTTTAGTTCCTAGCCTTATAGAGATATTGTTCCATGTTAGTTCTATATTTTTACTTGTTCAGGTTGTTTAGTCAAGTGGGTGTCTACTGTCCCTCGTTACTACTCCACTGAGTTTAGTCTTCATACTTACTGGGTACCGTTGTGGTGTACTCATGCTACGCTTTTGCACATTTTTGTGCAGATCCAGGTGCCTCCAATGTTGTTTGTTATTATCTAGCTGGTCGAGCATTGCTATGGATACTCAAGGTAAACATGACGTCGCGTTCGCGGGCCTCAGAGTCACCTTCTAAAACTTCCTCTTGTACTATTTATTTCTCTTCCCGAACATTATATTTATGGATTTTTCTAGCAAACTCAGTAGAGCTTATGACTTGTGCTGTCAGTTTTGGGATTGTAAGTTTTGTATAGAGATTTCTATTTCATATTTAACAGTTGATGATTGAATTTTGCTATTAATTTAATAAGTATTAGGCTTACCTAGTCTAAAAGACTAGATGTCGTCACGACATCCTATGAAGAGAAATTGGGATTGTGACATTAGTAGAGATGTTATATTTCATAAAGATGTCTATCCTTTCTATATTATGAATCTTCTTTCTAGATTTTCTGATGAGTCATTATGCTATCCGTCTTCGACTGTGCCTACATATCTTGTTTTCCCTAGTTCAAAGCAGATGTAGTTTCCTGTAAATTAGTAGATACAAATTCAAAGGATGGCTAACATTGAGAAAGAATAGTCCCTCATTGTTCAATAGACGTAGAACCAAGAGGTGTTCACCATGGCTGAGTCTCTTCCAGAAGTTTCTCTCTCTGGGGCATACTCATCATATCAAGATGCAACTGTTCCTCCTATAGTTTCTACTAATTAGGATCAAACTACTGTTGCAGATCCAACGGAGCATCAAGTCAGACAATCAGGAAGGACAAATATATCTCCCATCTGGCTCAAGGACTATGTGAGCTTATGTAAGAGATAAAAGATTGCAAGTTCTTGTCTTTATCCTATTTCAGCAGTAGTAGGATATAATCATCTATCCATACCTTATCAAAGTTTTGTGTCACGTGTCTCTGCTACCACTAAATCAAGATCCTATCATGAGGCAGCCAAAGACAAAAAGTGAATAAAAGGCAATGAAAGCTGAGACACATGCATTAAAAGAAAATAGAACTTGGAAGATTGTACCATTGTCCAAGAGGAAGAAGTATATACGATGCAAATGGGTGTGCAAGATCAAATACAAAAATCCAGTGAATTAGAAAGATATAAGGCCAAGTTAGTAGTAAAAGGGTCCAAAGGGAGGAAATTGACTACAAAAAACATTTTCCCTAGTAGTCAAAATGGTCACTGTTAGAGCAGTTATTTCCTTAGCTGCATCTAGAGGTTAGACTCTTTATCAAATGAATGTGTAAAATGCATTCTTGCAAGGTAATTTACATGAGAAAATGTACATGGAGATTCCCCAAGGCTTTAATTTTTAAGCTGGGAAACATCACGTGTGCAGATTGTGCAAGTCATTGTATGGGCTTAAACAAGCCTCCAGGCAATGGAACATAAAATTAATCTCAACCTAGACTGCTTCAGGTTATATGCAAAGTCGTTTAGACCATTCTTTGATCACCAAGAAGTCAGGAACCAAGATAGATATGATTCTTATTTATGTTAATGGTCTCCTTATCACTGAAAATGATGTAAAGTTAATCATTTCACAAAGGTTGTTTTGGAAAACATTTTCAAGATTAAAGATTTGGGGGGAGCTTAGGTATTTCTTGGGAATTTAATTTTCAAGGAGTAGTGAAGGAATTTTGATGCACCAAAGAAATTATTCTTTGGAGCTTATTTAATACATAGGTTTAGCTGGAGCCAGTTCTTTTGGAGCACTAGTGGAGTTGAATCAGAAGCTTGCCAACATAAAATTTTGATGTACATGTTGATTCATCTTCTAAAAAAACATTAATTAACCTTGGCAACTATCAAAGGCTACTCTACTTGACGGTCACCAGGCCTGACATTGCATTTGTTATGCAATTTTTAAGCTAGTGCATGCATGCTCCTGAGGCATCTCATATGGAGGCTGCAATCTGGGTTGTGAGATATTTGACGCATGCACCTGGTCTTGCCATCCTCATGTCAGCTAATAGTTCAACTATTCTTCAGGCATTTTGTGATGTAGATTGGGCTTCTCGTCCCAATACCATGAAGTTAATTACAGGATATTTGATCAAGTTTTGAGACTCACTCATATATCAAAATTCCAAGAAACACGCAACTATTACTTGGTGTGGATTATAGGGCAGTACAAAGAATTTGGGGTTTCTTTGCAATTGCATATTCCCATGCACTCTGACAATAAGTCAGTTGTTAAAATTGTTGCTAATCTGATGTTGATAGTTTCTATGAGTCCACCAACAGTAGTGAGACCTGTTCCTTTACCAGTTCCCTCAGAGTTAAAGATAGAGACCGTAAGTAAAAGAGGCACAGGATTTTTACGTGGAAAAATCCCAACTCAAGGGGACAAAAATTACGACCTACACTAGTAGTATTTTAACTTCACTAACTTGTAATCTCAACTATTACAAGATACTTTGTAATGACTTTCTTACAAAGACTTCACACACTAACTTGTAGTACTTACTACAAGCCACTTTGTTACTAACTCAGTTACAAAGACTTTGACTTATGACTAAGGCTAGTCACAACACAAATACAGATGGTTTATGAATTTGTATTTCCTAAAACAATGCTTCTAATAAAGCAACATAGGATACAATAGAAACAAAATACAAGATTACACAACTCAACTAAAGGACACCTAAAAACACGTAGTGAAACAGGTTCGTTTTAATGGAGTTGTCTTCTTGTTCTTGATACACTTGAGTCTTGAATGCTAGAGCGAATCTTTAGTGCTATGGAGCATGTTAGTAAATGCTCAAGTGAATATCTTGTTTGTCTACAAACAAGATATTACATCTCAAGGACATCCCAAGAATGATACGCATGCTTAGTTGGTACATTCCTCAACCAATGGGAAGTGAGTGTTGCACTGTTTCTGCATTGTAGCGTGCACAGTTGCAGGCAGTCACTTTATGTCACAGCTTTCCAGCTGTAGAGTTGACTTGTACTTCTATCAGAGGAGTGTCAAGGGATCAGGTCCCTAAATTGTTTCCTGTGAGTTCAACTATACACTGCACATACTTCTTGAGTTCATGCTGGCTGGTTGTGCTGATTGCGCATCATGTCCTTTATCTGGTTCTTGACATAAAGTTTGTTAGATCATCAAAACATAAGACTACCCCATCAATTTCCCCCTTTTTGATGATGACAAACTTTTAAAATTGATGAATAGTTATATAGTCTAAATTGACCAGATAAAGTACCAGGTCCCCATATTCTTCCCTCTGTCTGTGTGTTTCCCCCTTAATATTGTTCATTCTTAATTCCTGCCCCCATCAATTATCCATAGATTATCAATTATCTTCCCCCTTTTGGATAATAAAAAGGCACAAACAGACAGAAAGCATAAAGAAGTCCAACACAGCTAACTCATGCACCATGTGTGCACACAACATGATAGAAAACAGAAAGAGAAAGTAAGCAGGCATTAGAATATAAGAAAGTTGATTCATTAATAGCAAAAGATTTTTAAATACATAGAAATCTTTGCTTAGGAAAGCAAAGACTGAATTTGGACTGTTAAGACGGAAGCAGTCAGAGTTTTAGGAACCAGGTCCATGCGGGCATTGGTAGACGTTTGTTCCTCGAGAAGTTTGCCCCGCAGGTTCTCAACCTGCTGCCTAAGCTTAGTATTTTCCTTGGTCAGGCGGGCAACATCCTCATGGGAACCAGTTTCCACAGAAGCCTGACTCAATTGAGTCTCCAGGATAGAATTCTGAGCCTTCAACTTCCTGATCACTTCAGTAGCATCATTCAGAGCATTGATCAGCTGAGATATTGTTGAATTGTTACCCCCAGCTTTCTCTAAACATTCACATTCTTCTAAGGTTGTCTTGGAGAAGGTATGCTTTCGGGTCCCTACTCTTGGGTTTGCAACAGGTACCTTATAGAACTCAAACACCCGAGTAAGTATGAAGCCTTATGGGATCCCATGATTGTCTTCCTTGACTTTTACCAACTTTTGCATATGTTCAATCATGATTGTGGTCAAATTAACAAGCTCGAATGAGTCAAGGGCCTCTATCATCACTAAATCAGACTTAGAGGCAATAGATCTCCTCTCAGTCCGGGGTAAAAGCACCTTATTAACCAGCTCATAGAGAGCTGGTAAACAGAGAGCAAGGCTTTCTTATAGATCGGTCCCCCTGTTAAATTGTCCCTTCCTTTACAATGGCTCTCCAAAAGTTCCCAGTACAAGCACTCTTCACGAAAGACATTCCCTTATATGGTACCAAAGTACCAAGCCCAAAGCAGCAGCATCTAACACAATATCAACACCTTGAACCAACACACAGACATGATTGTCGGCAGTGGTGAAGAGGGGTGCGTAAAATTCTTGCACAGCATCCTCATACACCGTAGGCGATTCCATGAAAAAGAGGTGGTCCCACTTATGGAACTCTATCATGGCCACAATTTACCGCATCCCAGACATATAATAGATTTCAGGGTAAAACATCTGACCCCACATCACTCTTTGAATCCTCACTTTCTCTTGCCATCTACCACTGTCGCTAGGTATAGTTTTCAACGAACCTGGTCCCCCAACGATTTCCCTTTCCCTTTTCCTTTTTCCAAGATTTTTCACAGACCTTCCCTGTGAACACTCGACAGCCACAAACTCTTTGACAATGGTTTCATCAACTACAGCTCGCTTGAGCCTCCCACTACTCTTCACATGCGTCACACATTGTTGCTTCAACCCTTCATCAGAAACTCCAGCCACAGACTTTTGAGATTTCGAGGACCTTTTCACTAGGGAACTTGGTTCCTCCTCTGCATCCCCATCTACTTCCACCACAGGAATAGCTTAATCCACCACTACTTTTCCTTCCTTCATTAGTCTCATCTTCTTCTTTTTAAGGCTTTTCTTGCTCTTTTCCAGAGCAGAATCAAGAGCCTCCTTCCTTTGTAACCGAGTAGATGGTCTCTTAGAAAAAGACTTAGGAGTAACCACTTTCTTGCGAAGCTTGAAGCGGGCACTTAAAACCATCTCATCTTCATTATCCACGTTAATATGCTCAAAGAGGGCAGGAATGGACTCCAGAGGTGGTGTATAGAATATAGGTTCCTAGTTGGTTTCTGCGGGAGGAGACCCTGGTTTCTCACCAGACTTAGCTTTGACAGAGTCATGAATAGGGAATTCAAACAAGACCATGGTCCCCTTATATCCTAAAACCATAGGTTCTCCCCCCTGAGGCTCAGGAAGGGAGGAGGCTCCTTCAGAAGGAAGACTCATAGAGGCAATGGCCATAATATTTTTGGCCGCCTCTTTTTCAGGAGACTCCATGGGAGTCGTAGAGTCAAAGAGAGAGAAGTTCAGATACTAGTAGGGATCATCCTCAGACGCTTCAAAGGCCCGAGGAGGTTCATTTGCTAGGGCTTGCTTTGTTTTTTCAAAAGAGAGAGGATCAGTGGGTTTTAGAGAGAGAGAATTAGCAGCAGGTGGTGAATAGGAAACGGGTATGGGGATGACGACATCTGGGAGAGAGGAGGACTGAACCTCCGATGGAATGGGGTTGGATTTTGTGGTAGGAGAGGGAGCGGATGATTTTTCATCTGCCATTTTAGAAAATAAACACAGAGGGTGTAGAAGAGAGTATGATTTTTAGAGAAAGGATGTGAGAAGATAGTGCATAGAGGTTAAGGAGGAGAGGGATTTATAAAAGGAGGTGTAATAATGAGGGACAAGAGGAACGGGTTCAAAAGAGAATGACGGTAGGTGTTTAGATAAAACGTGCAGGAGAAGTGAAAGGATTTGAGAGATGGATGTGATAGACACAGACACTGAAAAGTCGGATGATGTGGAAGCAGTAATTAATTTGTTACTTTTTGAGAAAGGCATAGAAAAACACATAACTACTAACATGTGGCACAGGAACCAAGTCTTGTACCTGTTTTTTGAAAAGTTTTTCAGCTTCCTTATGCACTAAAATTGTCATGCCCAAAAATCGAGGGACGAGACCGGCGCCTAACCGGATGAACCCAGTCAAGCGGACCTGGATTGCCTTTCCTACCCAACGCATTACCCTGTGTTCATAATATATATTATTTCATGTGAGTTAGCCGAATTTAAATTCAAAGTACATTTTACAGCATAATTCCATTTTTTCCTCTTTTAGCAATTCAATGATTGATATCCAAACGTACATAATACATACATAACTTTCCAACATGAACCAGGGCTTCCGAGTACGTACAGTTACTACCCAAAAATACATATATAAACCCACATCAAGTCTACGGAGCTTCTACGAATACTAGGGTTTTTACATAACTTGCCGGCAACAAGGCCCCGGCTATACCTTTACAACATAAGCAAAAGAGGATGGCATAATCCACACACGGCCCCGAGGAGAAGAGGGGCTCACCACAATTGCTGAAGAGATGAAGAGGAGGCACAAATAACGGCGGGCTGAGCTACCTGCTATGGAACCGCCTACATCCATATAAAAGATGTAGCGCCCCCGGCAAAAGGAACGTTAGTACTGTGGAATAGTACTAGTATGTATGAACAAACTTTACCCTAGGTACAATCAAGCAATACACAGATAAGAGACAGTTAATAGAATCCAACAAGTATTGCACAGAAATAGAAACAACCCAAAATCAAGAGTTTCACAGATTCTCCTTTCAATACCACCATATTCAAGAGTTTCACAAATTCTCATTTCAACATAATCACAGTCCATCCTTATTACCTCGGCCACCCTTATCACCTCATTCATCCTTATCACCTCATTCACCATTATTACCTCGTCAACCCTTATTACCCCGTGTTGCGGCGTGCAACCCGATCCCACCAGACAATCACATTTCATAACAAAAATCAACAACAGTTAGATCACAAGGATCTTCATTACAAAGAACACAAGTTCATATTAAAAATTCGCCATACGGGCTCAAGGCACAATGATTCTCACCAAGTAGTAATTCATGTACACGGTGTTTTCATAATCGTTCAACTCAATTACATCATTTCACAATACCCTTTTTCATTACTTGCCACGCACGATTTTCAGCCATTATATGCATTCCCACACTGGGGCACATCAACACTCTTTCATTCATTAACACATACTTTCATATCGATACCCTCGAGCATTTACGAGCTTTGCACATAATAAGATAGGCACGACAAACCAATTTTCATAATCTCAACTAGCATAGTAGTCAACAAGAAATTCAGGGAGTGAAATATTACGCATCAACACAATTGGATAGTCAATTCATATACTCTCAAACAAGGTACGCATACCGTATGCTCGGACACCAACAAGAGGATTCTACAAAGGTTAAAGTTAGCCATACATACCTTGTGTCAAATTTCCCCTTTTAATTTCTATCACAAATCACCGGACCGTCAAGCAACATCAATCTAATTCATAATGTAACACATTCATCTTAGAATGAGAATCATGAGCACAATTCGTACTCGCTTAGGCATTTTATCGAATGCTATGTGACCCCTTAAATTACCAACCTCCTCTTTCTGAATATTTATTCTAACCCATTTCCTTTTACTAGATTGTGACAATTAATGGACATGCATGCAAGGTTCTTCACTTTTATCTTCAAGAACTCTTTTAGGGGAGTTTTACTTATTAACCAAAATCTGGAAATTGAAGGGAAATTGGGTGGGGACTTACCTCTTGGAGTGAAGAAGATGACAATAACTTGAAAATTTCCGGGCTTGAGCGATTTTGGACAAAGCAATTGGATGATGTTGAAACCCTCTCTCTCAAGAACTCTCTTTGTCTCTCTCTATTATTAGTCAGAAAATGGTTAAAAATGAATGGGAGGGGTGTTTTATTGAACAGGGGGTCGGGTTTTAAAATTAGAAATTAGGAGCCCCAACACGGAATGCGGTCAGGAATGCGGTCCGCATTCCTGTCGCATAATGTCCCTCAAAAATGGGCCAAAACTGGAAACAATCTGCCCAGGTATGCGACCACTATGCGGTCCGCATACCTGTTATGCGATCGCATAGTGCATCGCATAACCTCCCTCGCAAAAAAAACATGGGGCAAGAATGCGACAGCTATGCGGTCCGCATTCCCAGAATGTGATCGCATTCTAGGTCGCATAGTTGTCCTCCATTTGGACAGTAGCATGTACAGGTATGCGACCACTATGCGATCCGCATACCTGTTATGTGATCGCATAGTGCGTCGCATAACGCGCAATACCTGGAAAATCTGATCTTTCAAATTTCGGGGTACTTTTTAACTCAAAATAGGTCCATTTTAAGAATTTCTACAGTTATACAACACGAGGACCTATTCGGGCATTATTTTAGACATGAAATTTTACGGGTCTTTACAACAACATTGTACCTTTAATTTCTGTAATCACCAGGCGTTTCTACATGCAACGGTATTGTTGTGAGTTAGGTTGAGTCAGAATACACTTTAGCCAATTGTACCTGATAGTGACTCTCATAGCCAATGTAGGGAACCAGGTCCTTAGTTAGGTTTCATCAATCCTAGGGCCATCCTGTTTTTCTCCAAGTGTTCCCTGCTTAGTGCCTTGGTTAAGATGTCTGCAATTGTATCTTCAGTGCAGCAAAACTTCTTGCAAATGTGTCCTTTTTCAACATTGTCTTTGAGGAAATGATGTCTCACATCAATATGATTGGTTCTTTTGTGTTGAACCGGGTTCTTTGCCATGTTGAGGGCGCTGGTGTTGTCACATAGAAGTGGCACACTGTCACCCAAAATCCTCCAATTGTTGTTTGATCCATAGCAGTTGAGCACAACAAGATGCAGCTGCAACATATTCTACTTCATCCGTGGAAAGAGCCAATGAGTTTTGCTTCCTTGTGCCCCAAGAGATTAGGCAAGATCCAAGGAAATGAGCCATTCCTGAAGTGCTTTTCCAGTCCACTAGATAACCTGCATAATCAACGTCAGCATAACCAACAAGATTGAAATTGTCACCTGAAGGATAGTACAGAACCAGGTCTTGTGTGCCTTTGAGATAGCGTAGGATTCTTTTGGCTGCCTTCAGATGAGACTCCTTAGGATTTGATTGAAATCTTTCACACAACCCCACACTAAACACAATAGCTGGCCTGCTTGCAGTGAGGTAAAGTAGATATCCATTGATCCCCCTGTACATTGTTTGGTTGATAGATGATCCAAAGTCATCCATGTCAAGCTTAGCTGCAACTGCAATAGGGGTGTCGATCACTTTTGATACCTCCATGTCGAATCTCTTATGCATCTCCTTGATGTACTTCTGATGACTGATGCAAGTTCCCTTTGTGGACTGCTTCACTTGAAGACCCAGAAAGAAGTTCAGTTCCCCCATCATACTCATCTCGAACTCACTGCCCATGAGTTTAGCAAATTTCTTGCATAGTGAGTCTGTTGTTGCCCCAAATATGATGTCATCCACATACAGTTGAACAATGAGCAGGTTCATTCCCCGTTTCTTCAGAAACAGTGTGTTGTCAATATTTCCTCGAGTGAACCCATTTTCTAACAGAAACTTTGATAGTCTCTCATACCAAGCTCTAGGATCTTGCTTCAAGCCATATAGAGCCTTGTCTAATTTGAAAACATATTCATGATGCACATGACTTTCGAAGCCTGGAGGTTGCTTAACATACACTTCCTCCTTGAGAAAACCATTAAAAATGCACTCTTCACATCCATCTGGAACAAAGTGAATTCCATATGAGATTCAAAAGCAATAAGAATACGGATGGCTTCCATACGAGCAACAACAGAAAACACCTCATCATAATCAATCCCTACTTCCTAATTGTATCCTTGGACAGCAAGCCTTTCTTTGTTCCTTGTGGTATTTCCATTTTCATCCAGCTTATTCATGAACACCCACCTGGTTCCTATGATGGTTCTATCTGAGGGTCGAGGTACCAGGTGCCAAACTTTGTTTCTCTCAAACTGATGCAGCTTCTCTTGCATAGCAATGATCCAGTATGCATCATTTAGAGCTTCCTTGATATTTCTTGCTTCTATTTGGGATAGGAAGGTTAAAAAGGCTAGGGAGTTTCTGGTTTTGGATCTAGTTTGAACTCCTGAATCAAGGGGAGTGATTATGTTATCAAGGGGATGAGATATTTTGTGTTTCCAATTTGGGACTTGGATTTGGTTTATGGAGGAACTTGGTACATCAGAAGAGTTTCCCTGCATTCCTTGTTCAGCTACCTGTGGAGTGCCTTGCACAGCATCTCCAACTCTTTCTTCAGCTTCAGTGGTAGTAATTGGGGTACCAGGTTCCTCATGTGAATTTGAGGAAGAGATTGCATTGTCTTCACTTATTTCTCTCATCTGGCTCATCATGTCAGCTTTGCCGTTTGAGACATCAGATATTTCTCCAGGAACCAAGAGTGGTTCATTGTCCTGATCATCACCATTTCCTTCCTTGTTTGAGGAAGGTGTCTCATTGAATAACACGTGAACACTCTCCTCTACATATTGTGTTCTTTTGTTGTACACTTTGTAGGCTTTGCTTTGAGAGGAATTGCTTAACCAAAGAATTAGATCCTTTGACCAAAGCTATTTTTAGGATGAACGCGGGTTACTGATAATCAAAGAAATTATATTGAATAAAGAAGAATAAGTAAAAGACAATAGTATAATATGAGGAAAAAATAAAGTAGGTTGTACTCGAAGTCCAATGCCCCCTTACAAGTTACATCCCCCTCCTTTATATAGGGGGTTTCTTAATATAACATTTGATTCTTGCAATGATTGCTTATTAATGGCTAATTATTACATTAATGAGGCGTTACAAAGGGTAATCGTAACTGTTGTGTGAAAGTTACGTAACGTATAGGTCATTAATTAAAGATTCTTGAATCTACCCGTAGCTCTGTTCGGTTTCACTTTGACTGTGTCTCTTCCTTGTCTTGATTAGGTTGAATTTCCCATAGCTGATGAACTCAAAGGTTTATTGAACTGTGCCTCTTAGTTCCATTCCTCTTTATAGAATTATAGCTAGTTGTCACATTTTCCTTGATCCACGTAGCTGGCTTAGTAGTCGAGAGTCAAGTTACGTGTAAGACTTTTTTTTACCAATATAGATAGTCCCCCCACTTACCATATATTTATCGATTAATATCTGGTAAGTGGATACATATTTATGGCGGGAATATTTTGTCGTCGCTTTGTCTTTCTGTGAACATTGGTGTCGTTTGTCACTTCCATTTAATGCTCATTCCACATCTCCTTCTAGGATTGGTTCTGCAATTATTCGGCGTCTTTTAGGGATTTTTGCGGCTGCGTCAGTCCCGAAGTGACATCTTTCATTATGACTTTTCATCATTATCTTTTCCATGTTTGACGTTCGACCTTAAGTATAAATACCCTTCTTCTTTTCTTTACTTTCACGAAACGCTTTCTAACTTGTCTTTTTACTTGTAAAGAATTTCTCATTGCTTTTCTGACCATGTCTTCTTCAAATCAACCCAAAAGAGTAATAGATGTAGAGAACTTAACACCTTCTTCTGCTCCGATTAGGAGTCGGAGGGGTGGTAGACTGAGGAGTCTAGGATCCACTCCTTCCAGAGGTTCTTCTTCCTCTCAAATAGTCTCCCCTCCTTCTGCCAGGTTTCTAGTTTCTCCTAGGGCTAGGGCTTCCCGTTCTTTATCTAGAGGTAGAGATGAACATCTTCGCGAACCCAGAGTTGATGAGATTATTCCCGCTGAATTTGCCTTTACTAGGGACAATCAAGTTCTGGTGGATCATTCTTCTTCTCTTGATCGAGAGATACCCAACCATCATTATTGAAGGTCAAATTTCCCTAGTTTGTAGGGAATGTTTTTGGAGGTCTGATTTCCCTGTCTACATTCCGAATAGTAACCAAAGAATTACGTCTTACAAGACAGGATATTATTTTGTTTATAAGTACCCTTTCACTTTAGGATTTAGACCTCCCATTGATCCGGTCATAATCGAGTTTTGCCGTTTTTTCAATATTTTCCTAGGACAAGTTGGTCCACTTGTGTGGAGAGTTGTCTCATGTCTTAGGAGTTTAGCTTCTTGGCCTCGGTTCCTTTTACTTTTAGCCATCTCATTCATATCTACCCTCCTGTCTTATTTCGTCAAGGGGTTTTTACTCTGGCTGCTCGGAGTAAGAGAGTGTTGGTAACCCATGGAGATGATAAGGATAGAGGTTGGTACCTTTAGTATGTCGTTGTACCCACTGCTGGTTTAGTGGGTGAAGAAAACCTTCCCTTCCCTGAGAAGTGGAATCGTGCACGTGAGTACATTTTAGCTCATCTTTATTCATTTTTCTTCTTTTTGATTTGAGATGTTTTATTAACACCGTATTTGTTTCTTCTTCTTTTAGCAATTATGGGTACTGTTGAGAACGTCTCTGCTATCCCTGATTAAGTAGAGAAACTGTTGTCTGTTGCTCCTTTGGAAGAAAGATCTTGGAAGTACTTCGCTGGGAAGTATGGTTGGCAAGTGAAGAACTCACGGTAAGTGAAGCTTTTGTTTTTATTTATTTTCTTACTCAAGCCTCCTCTTTCTTTTCTTTTTTTTTTTTTTTTTTTTTTTTTTNCCTCGAAGAGGAAAGTTGGTGAATCTCGTTTCGCAGAAGAAGAAGAAGAAGAAGAAGAAGAAGAAGAAAAGGAGGTTGCTTTGGTTCATAGGTCCCAAAGAAGGCGGGTGGTTTTGGACGACGAGTCTACACCCATGACTTTGACTTACGTGTCTGCAGTTAGACCCTCAACCTCTAAAGATTTTTCACAGTCTCCTGTTCATGATTCTGTAGAGTACTTGTTTCACGAAGGTTTTGACCTTACTTCTGATGATGTCCCTTTGGCCGCTATTTTTCCTACTTCTTTAAGTGAAGCTGTCTCATTTGCCCCTCGTGTCTCTTCCACTCCACTGGCTATTACTGCCTCTGTAGCTGCTTTGCCCGTGGTTTCCTCAACTCTTCAATCCTCCGTGCCTGTTATTTTGCCAGTGGTTCCTCCAATTCCTCAACCCTCCGTGCCTATTATTGTTTCATTTGTGCCTGCTTCCGTGCCTTCCGTTAGGGAAGTAGGGCCTTCCAACAGAGAGATGCAGAAAGTAACAATAGAAGTTCCAGTTGAGGGAAGTCTATTCAGGAAAACGGGCGAGTCCGAAGTGTGGCTCAAACCTTTGAGAGGTCCCACGGAGAAAACCAAGCTAGCCAGCCACACAGCTCTTACATGGGCTAATGAAGTTGTGCATACCTCCTTGAAGGTGTGGTGCAATTTATTCCACTTCCTTTTTACCATATCTAAATAATTTTATCACATTTAATTGGTTTGTTTCTTGTAGATCAATCTTAT
This sequence comes from Nicotiana undulata, assembly GCA_005239495.1. Lineage (NCBI taxonomy): Eukaryota > Viridiplantae > Streptophyta > Magnoliopsida > Solanales > Solanaceae > Nicotiana > Nicotiana undulata. The sequence continues at coordinate 95,826 of ML281508.1, forward strand.
TGGTATGGAGCTTATGAAGAGGATCTCAAACGCGGATCAGGAGACAAAAGAGTTACGGGCTGATTTCGACAATTTGAAGGCACATTATGATAGTTTAAGAATTGATATGGATGCCTTAGAGGAGGAAAAGAGTACCTTGAAGAGACAGATGAGGATTATGGCAGCGGAACTGGCAGTGGAGAGGGCTTCTTCAACTCAAGCTGATAAGGATAAGAGTCTTTTGGAATCTTCTTTTGCTGAACAACTATCCCGAGCCTCGGAGGAGATTAGGTACTTGAAGGATTTGCTAGGGCAGAATGAGGAGTATTCTGGTGAGCTCGTACAATCACTCTCTCGGACTCTAGAAGAACTGCATAATGCATTAGATAGAGTCAAAACTTTGGAGGAGTCGATGGTGCCTTTGAAGGCTTCTCATGAGGTTGCTGAAGCGGAGAAGGATGGGTTAAAAGTCGAGCTTCAAATATGGGAAAAATATTATGATGATCTCGAAGAAGCGGTTGTTGTTGATGTGAGCTGGGCATATATGACTTCTCGCCTTGACACATTGACGGAAATGAGTCAAGAGGGTTTCGACCTTAGTGCTGAAATAGCTAAAGCTAAGGAAGCCATGGAGAAGACTCAACAAGGTCTTAACCTCTCTTCGCCTGATGGTGAGACTTCTGCCGCTCATGCTTCTCCGTACCAAGTTGCTCCCATTCTTCCTCCCGATGAAGAAAACAATCATCCTCCTCAAGAAGATTAAAACTTTGGTTCATTCCCCTTTTTTTATTGGATTGATGGTTACCCCCAGCTCCATCGGGGGTAAATTTGGATCTCTTTAAAGTCCCCAACTGACAACTTAGGGGCATGAAAAAATGTAAATACTATATGCGGCTAAGTACTAGTTAGTACTTAGTTCTTACTTAGCCGCTCTTTTTGGTATGAATGCAATTTATGACTTTTTTGTTTTGAGTTTTTGTTTTACTCTTAAGTCTTTTGTACGTTTCGATTTTTGAGGTTTTTTAGTTTTACCTCCAAACTTTAGCATGAAAATGCTAAAGAATCACTCGAACCTTTTCACAGTAGGCACGGTGTTTAAGCCTTGTTTATAATAGGCTTTGTTTATTAAAATAGGGCCCTTTTTGATAAATAATTAATGAAGAAGACGTCTCAACTTCATAGTAATGCAATAGAGTGATAGGAATTTTTCACGTGTTTTAAGAATGATTTCTGAGGGAAGTTTTTTGTTTGAACTTTCTCGACATTTTACATGTGTTCCAATTATCGTCTAAAACTCATGTTGCAACTGTTTTCATTTAACAGATTTGATATACATTTGTATTTCATAATTGTTTTTCATGAGTAACAGTTTTTTTGAGTTAATACAAGGAAATAATTGTTTTTCATTAGTAACGGTTTTTATAATGATTGGGGCTTTTTCCCATAACTGTTTTTGTTGATAACAGTTTTTAATAAGTACATGGGAAATGCTTTTTCATCCGTAACTGTTTTATTTTATAACAGTTTTCTATATGAGTACAAAGATTTCGTAATTGTTTTTAATCACAACAGTTTTTGAATAAGTACAATGATGATGACATTTTTCCCTTAACTGTTTTTGTTACAACAGTTTTGAATAAAAAATGTACATTTCTTCCTCGTAGCTAGTATTTTTCCTTTTATCCTGAACATATAGTTCGAAGGTTTTTGAATTTTAGGCTTTATATTGGAGTGTTGTGTTGGTTTCTTCAGTTCTTTCAATTTTACTCGTATCACTTGACTTGCTGGGTAGATGAATCTTTAGTCTCGAGCTTTAACTTTCAGCAGTCTTCTTTGCTTCGTCTTAGCCTTCCATATTGTATAGTCCCCCAAGTGTTTGAGCTTTGAAGAATGAAATCTCGAGCACTTGATTATTCCTTCTTTGTGGTCCTTTCCCTGAAAAGGGAAAATGTGCGGGACTCGAAGGTATATAGCTTTTTAGATGATGACTGTTTAACCCTTTAAAACCTCCATCAGAAAGTGTAACCCTAGACCGAGAATTGTGTTATTTCCTCGCGTCTTTGCAGGTCTAATATCATCATCTGGTGATGGGTTAGCTTTATGCCTATCATCTAAAAAAGTTAGTAAAATTTTAAATATTCAAAATAAAATCGAACGTGTGATACCTGACCGGGGATACTTCTTTTCCTTAGAAGTAGTACTTCTTCAAGTGGATGGCGTTCCAGCTTGTTGGTAGAATTTTGTCGTCCATGGCTTCCAACTCATAGGCGCCCTTCCCAGCTATGCCTCGGATTTTATAGGGTCCTTCCCAATTTGGACTTAGCTTTCCTTCACCTGCCTCTTTTGTTGATTGAAAGACCTTTTTAAGTACGAAGTCCCCAATCTTGAAGTATCTGAGATGAGCTTTACGGTTGTAGTATCGCTCTATGATTTGCTTTTGATATGCCATCCGTATTAATGTTGCTTCCCTTCATGGTTCGAGAAGCTCCAGATTAGTCTTTAGTTCATCATCATTTGTCTCTTCAGTAGTTGTTATAACCCTTATGCTTGGTTCGCCTATTTCCACGGGTATTAACGCTTCTGAGCCATAAACAAGTGCGAAGGGTGTTTCTCCCGAGGCCGTTTTTTATGTTGTTCTGTATGCCCATAATACCGCTGGTAATTCATAAGGACAATTTTCTTTGGCTTTATCTAACCGCTTCTTTATATTGTTGATGACGATTTTATTCGTTGACTCAACTTGTCCATTAGCCACGGGATGATATGGCGTTGAGGTAATCCGTTTAATTTGCCAGCTTTCAAAGAATTTTTTGATTTGAGAGCCTATAAATTGTGGGCCATTATCACACACGATCTCCTTTGGTCTCCCAAAACAGCATATTATGTTTCGCCATAAGAAGCTTTTAACTTCCTTTTCCCGCACATGTTTGAATGCTTCTGCTTCTACCCATTTTGTGAAATAATCGGTAAGCACGAGCAGAAATCGCACCTGTCCTTTGGCTGGGGGAAGAGGTCCCACTATATCCANTCTATAGCATTTGCGCATCCTCTTCCATCTTAGGACAATAATATCTGGCTCTGATTAGGGTTTTTACCAAGGATCTTTCTCCTGAATGATTTCCACAATGTCCTTCATGAACTTCTCTTATCACGAACTCCGTTTGACTAGGTCCAAGGCATTTAGCTAGGGGTCCTCCGAACATTTTGCAATACAGTGAATTGTGAATGAGACAGTATCATGCAGATTTGCAGCGAAGTGCTTGAGCTTCTTTCTTGTCTTCAGGTACGGTACCATTCTGCAAAAAAATGAGAATTTCGTTTCTCCAATCCCAAGTTAAATTGTTGAAAGTTACCTCATTTCTGTCTTGGTCGATTGCTGAATGGAAGAGATGGACGACAATCGTGTTGTCTTTATTTGTTACTTCTGTAACTGCTGCAAGATTTGCTAGTGCATTTGCCTCTGCATTTTCTTCTCTAGGTATTTGTACTACCTTCCATGTTTTGAATTGTCTCACGAGCTCTCGTGCCTTTTCTAGATATTGTTGCATCCGAGTTTCTCGAGCGATATAAGTCCCCTGCATTTGATTTAATACTAGTTGAGAATCGCTGTTGATTACGATTTGCTCAATTGATAGTTCTTGTGCCAGCTCTAGGCCTGCAATGACAGCCTCGTACTCTGCTTCATTGTTAGTTATAGGATAACATTTAATAGCTTGCCGTATCTTTTCAGCCGGTGGTGATATTAAGACTATGCCTAAACCGGCACCTTTTATATTGGAAGAGCCATCTGTAAATAGGGTCCACATACCTGGATTAACTCCATTAAAAAGTTGTAACTCTTTTTCTACCTCAGGGGTAATGTTGTTGCTAAAGTCAGCAACAAAATCAACTAATATTTGAGACTTAATTGTTGTTCTAGGCTGATATATTATTTCATGCTCACTTAATTCTATGGCTCATTTGGCTAACCTTCCTGACAATTCTTGCTTATGCAAAATATTTCTTAAAGGATATGAAGTCACAACAGTGATTGGATGACATTGAAAATAAGGACGTAATTTTCTTGATGCCATTATTAAAGCCAAGGCTAACTTCTCTAGATGTGGATATCTAGTTTCAGCATCTAGTAAGGTTTTACTTACATAATAGATGGGTGATTGCTTACCTTTTTCTTCTCTTATTAGTACTGCACTTACAGCAATTTCTGAGACAGCTAAGTAGATATACAATCTTTCACCTTCTTTTGGCTTTGAAAGCAGCGGCGGTTTTGATAGATAATCTTCAGATTTTTGAGGGCCTGTTGACATTCTTCAGTCCATTCGAACTTATTCTGCTTTTTAAGAGCTAAAAAGAATTTAAAACTTTTTTCAGAAGACTTAGAAATAAATCTTCCCAAAGCTGCTATTCTCCCTATTAGTCTTTGAACTTCTTTTTTATTTGTCAAATTATCAGGTATTTCTTCTATAGCCTTAATTTGAGCGGGATTTACCTCTATTCCTCTGTTCGATACAAGGAACCCCAAAAATTTACCTGATTGCACTCCAAAAGCGCATTTTTCTGGATTTAGCTTCATATTATACCTGCGTAAAATATCAAAAGTAGTAGAGAGATGCTGGAAATGGTCTCCCGCTTGTGTTGATTTTACCAACATATCATCAATATAAACTTCCATCATTTTTCCTAGATGTTCTTGGAACATTTTAGTCACTAACCTTTGATAGGTGGCTCCAGCATTTTTTAAGCCAAAAGGCATAACTTTATTACAGTAAGTCCCATGTTTGTAATGAAGGAGGTTTTTTCCTCATTTGAGAGATCCATTTTAATCTGATTATAACCAGAATACGCATCTAGAAAGCTTAATAATTTATGACCTGCAGTGGCATCAATCATTTGATCTATATGTGGTAATGGGAATGAATCTTTGGTGCATGCTTTATTTAAATCAGTATAATCTACACATACCCTCCATTTGCCATTCTTTTTAGGTACCACCATAGTGTTAGCTAACCAGGTAGGGTATTTTACCTCCCGTATCGAACCAATTTTCAAGAGTTTTTGAACTTCTTCGTCAATCACTTGGTTCTTGAATGGTCCTTGCTTTCTTTTTTTCTGTTTAACAAGTACGAATGATGGATCTTCATTTAGTTTGTGAGTCATCACTTCTGGTGGGATACCTGTCATATCTTAATGGGACCATGCAAAGCAGTCTGCATTAGCCTTTAAATAGTCAAGTACCTTTTTGATCGGGACTCAACCTCGTGCATACATACACCTTCTGTTCAGGTTTTTGTTCAAACAATGGAATAGCTTCGAGTTCTTCTGTAGTTGTTTTGACGTGTTCATCTTCTTCTAGTTCATGAATAACGTCCGGTCTAGAATCCACATCTATATGGTCTGGCACATCTTCCATGGTGTCTCTTTTCGTACCTGTTTAAATATTTACTTCTTTCGTACCTATTGAGTTAGTAGTTTTTTACATACCTGATTGGCCAGAGACATACGTTTGAAAGATTTCTCTATCTTCTAGTTCTTCCTCCCTTTTATTATTATAATGTGCCACAGAATTTATATTTCTGGAAATCAGTTGATCACCTTTAATTTGTCTGATTCCCCATTCTGAGGGAAATTTAATTACCTGGTGTAAGGTAGATGGTATTGCTTTCATGTCATGGATCCAAGGCCTTCCCATAATCACATTATAAGTCATGTCAGTATTAATGACTTGAAATTTAGTGCTTTTAACTATTTCCTCAGCATAAGTGCTAAGCTAAATCTCTCCTTTGGTTATCACCGTAGAGTTATCAAACCCTGAGATGGCTCGTGCCTTTGGGATCACCTGATTTTCCATTAGCATTTCTTCCACGACTCTTGACAAGATGATATTGGCTGAACTATCTGGATCAATCAACACTCTTTTAACGTTAGTATCACGAATGAGTAAGGATATTACCAGGGCATCATTATGGGAAGCGTTAGTCCACCAAAATCTGCATCGTCAAAGGTTATTTCATCTTCAGTTGGATCTTCTCGAACCCGCTTTCCATGGTTAGATGTGATCTTTGACGCTAATTGGCAAACTATTCCGTTGACTTCTTATCCTCCATGTATCACATTGACGGTTCGCTTTGGAGAAGGAGGCTTTGGGGGCTCCTGCCTGTCATATATGTCTGTTTACCTTTATCACTAAACAATTCTGTTAAATAGCCCTGTTTCAATAAGTGTTCTATTTCATCCTGTAAAAATCTGCAATCCGCAGTCCTGTGCCCATGATCGTTATGGAATTCACACCAGTGATCTGGGTTCCTTTTATTTGGATTCGATCGCATCTCTTTGGGCACTTAACCTTGTCTCCCATATTCCTCTATATTGAAACAAGCTCAACAGTACTTACATTAAAGGTATGATCCCCAATTAGGGCATTACCTCTAGGTCGTTCATCTCGATCTTTTCTGGATCTAGATGAGGATAAGCCAACGTCTCTTCCTGGTGGTCTATAGTCTGACCTTGTGTTTTCAAACCTGGGACGAGTTTCACGTCCTAAGGGCCCTAAGTAAGGATCGTACTTATTTTTACCTGATCTCCTGTCTGATTTAGGACGTCTGGATCGGGAATGATTTTCATCTCTCGAACAGGCAATGATATCTTCTTCTATTCTGAGTTTAGTATTATACCTGTTATATACATCATTCCATTTTGTAACTGGAAATTCTCTTAGACTTTCCTTGATCCGTCTCATGGCGTCCAAGCTTTTATCATTTAAGTTACTTGCAAATGCCATGGCTGCCCAATTATCAAGCACCCTGGGTATTGCATTCTTTCTCGTTGGAATCTGTCTACAAATTCACGGAGTAGTTCCGTGTCTCCTTGCTTTATTTTTAATATGTCTTCCATTCTTTTCTCAACTTTTTGTACACCGAAGTGTGCTTTTATAAATGAATCTGCAAGCTCTGAAAAAGAGTCAATAGAATTTTCAGGTAGAAGAGAATACCAGGTTAGGGCTCCTTTGGTGAGTGTTTCTCCAAATTTTTTGACGAGGACTGATTCAATCTCTTGTTTTGTTAAGTCGTTGCTCTTTACTCCAGTAGTGAAAGCGGTCACATGGTCACGTGGGTCAGTTGTTCCATCATATTTGGGAACGTCAGGCATTTTAAACTTCTTCGGAATAGGCAAGGGTGTTGCACTTGGCTTCCAAGGTTGTTGAGAATACCTATCAACATCAATGCCTTTGATAGTATTTGCTCGATTCGATCGTTCTGTTCCTTCATCTGTTTCTGCATGGTTAGCAGTAAATTTTGTAATTCAGAGTCATTAGTCATACCTGGTCTCGCTTCGAGAGATTCGTTAGGAGTGTCACCCCTTGCCGAGTTTACCAATCCAGACTGAGGATTTTCCCCGGTGATTGTATTGTGTGGAGGTGGTGTCAGTGATGCAGGTGGTGCTGTTGGTAGTCCCCTTGCAAATTCTTGCAAAGCTTGTCCCACGTACTCTGCAATCATTTATTTTATTCGATCTTGCTCCACCGTTTGCTCATTATTATTGTGGTTGTTGTCAGATTTTTCTGGGGATGGTTCCCTTGAACCACGAGGGGTTCCCTGAGGTGACGGAATTGGGGTTCCATTCCTCTATAGGTTGTTGTCGTTGGAGTTTGACATTGTTTTAGAGGATATCAGTAGAAAAGTAGACAAAGATTTTCAGATTCCTGGTAACGGAACCAATTTGTTTAACCAAAGAATCAGATCCTTTGACCAAAGCTATTTTTAGGATGAACGTGGGTTACTGATAATCAAAGAAATTATATTGAATAAATAAGAATAAGTAAAAGACAATAGTATGATATGAGGAAAAAATAAAGTAGGTTGTACTGGAAGTCCGATGCCCCCTTACAAGTTACATCCCCTGCTTTATATAGGGGGTTTCTTAATATTACGTTTGATTCTTACAATGATTGCTTATTAATGGCTAATTATTACATTAATGAGGCGTTACAAAGGGTAATTGTAACTGTTGTGTGAAAATTACATAACGTATAGGTCATTAATTGAAGATACTTGAATCTACTCGTAGCTCTGTTCGGTTTCACTTTCACTGTGTCTCTTCCTTGTCTTGATTAGGTTGAATTTCCCGTAGCTGATGAACTCAAAGGTTTATTTGTTACGCCCCACAATATTACGTCAATATTATGTCCCCCAGTATTATATTATGATGATGTTATGCCTTGCAGTATTACATTATGGTGATATTACGCTTCGCAGTGTTAAGTTACGACGATGTTTCACCCTGTAGTATTGTTCGTTAAATTTGTTGTAAGGTAATTGACATCAGTCCAAGGAAAAGATTATTTGTAGATTATAAGGATTGTAAGTGATGAATAAATTCGTGAAGGTGAGAGGGGAAGCTAGTCGAAGAAAATGAATTTCGTTGAAATTTGGTATTTTGGGATAAAATACGGCCCGAGCTAAAATACTCTGTATTTATGGACTAGTGTCGTACGAGGTACCACATAACCATGATAATAAGGTGTATAAGGTATTTGAAGAGTGAGTGGTATTTTAATTAATTTGAATAATTTTTAATTATGCGAGCAATTGATTAATTACCGGGTAACGGGACATTACCTAATTAATTAATAATTGGTGGTGAATTTATTGAAGTCTTTGGATAAAGACTAATGCCAAAACGTGGCAGCCACTTAATTTATGATTG